>JAVGWX010000003.1:84117950-84307950 GCA_036924085.1 Ariolimax columbianus
TGTCCCTTATCCTTCAAGGCATAGCAGAGGAAAATTACATGGGAAACAAAATGTTTGAGATAATGTCTCCAGAAAAGATACAATTAGAAATAACATTACCAATAATAGTGAGACATTTTTTTTGCTTAATACATAGCAAAACAAATGATTTTATCATGTCATGAGAATTTAACCCTGTTCCAACTGGACATAAACACAAAGATCTGGTTAAAAAGTATGAAGTCCATGTGACAGATGGAACAACAAATCCTTCAACACAGTTGCTTACAATGACTAAAGAAACACTTGGTCCAAGAAAAGCAACTTCAATCTACTAATGCTTAACATCATGACAGAAAAGTAAAGTAACTATTAGTTTTACTTACTTAATTGCTCCTCTTCTACTTTGGGGTGTAGAAGTTTGCCAGAAAGAGTGCTAGACAATTCATTCCAGTGTTTTCCTATTGGCATGGTTCCAGTTTAGGCCACTGTTATTTATAGTCTTACGTTTTCATTTTAACGGACTTGGGGTCTGGATCCTTAGCTCTTGCTTCCTGTGCCTGCTGTTGTTGTTTGCGAATGTCCACAATGAGTAGGTTACTCTCTTTTGTGCCCTGAAAAGGCTAAGTGGTGGGTTGCAGTAGCTTTCCTCACATCCCGAGCATGGGTCCATTTTCTTTCATTCAGCAGATATGGTCAAACCACATTGCTCCACTTGAGTCTGCAAGGACTGGACTTATCTGGTCTGATAGTATAGCGGACATTGTCTTTTGTTACTTGACACACTTCCTTCGTTCTTAGTCTTGGAGCAGGGTTGTTGTCATTACCCATGACTCTTTCAAAAGACCAAACTGGTACATATGTGGTGTGCTATTCAGTCATTTTAGTTTTCTTACTTCTATTTTGCCAAGGAATCAATAAAAGAGTTGACGAGTTTCTGCTCTTCGCATAATCAGCTCTTAATGCCTCTTCTAGTTGATTGCTCCAAGGTATTTGAACTGCTTGTTGTTTCAGAAACTGTTCAACCAGTATGTATTCTCTTATCTTAGACCATCATGGTTTTGGTTTTTCAACTGCTAATGTCATCTCTTTTCCAGCTTCTTTTTACAGATTTGAAGGTGTCAGGAGATGTGCATCTGATTAATAATCAGGGCCACATCATTGGCAAATGCAAGATTCGATATATAGACTGATCACATCTTCCAGTATACCACAGTACTTTTTGATGCTCTCCTTAGACTTTGATGATATTTATAAGTAACAGAGTTTTAGTGATGTCATTTTTATGTCTTATGGCGCTAGTGATTTTGGGCTCAGTGTAGTTTTCTGTCCTAATGCTAGTTTCTGCAAGTCTTATAGAAACTATGTGATGTAGATCTGGGGTGCTTGGATGTTCTTCCTCCCTGCTCTAGGGAACCTTATCAAACACATTTTCCAGGTCTAAGAAATGGATAAATTTCATCATCATGCTCAAAAGAACTTTCACCAGTTGCTGGAGGTATTTCAGTTTACTCTGAAACTGCATTGGGCTTAGGCTTCTCCCATCTGTGGCTCAGCCGTATGTGTTAGTCTCTTCTCCAGTATCCTAGAGTAGGCTTTGCTGGGAACACTATATGCCTTTATGGTTTTCACACTTTTGAAAATATTTATAGGGAACAACTCCTGATAGCCTTGTCGCACCAAGCTACCTCGAGATCCTTCAGGAATAACAATTTGCCTGCAGTTCCCATTTACCTTGCCATTTCTGGTATTATATTTCATCTTTGTGCATTCTCAAACTCTACTACCAAGCCCTGAAAAAGGGCTTTGCAAGTAGCAGGATGTAGTCCGAAGAACAGAATGTGTTGTAGTTTACAGCTTGACTGTGGTATTTGCACCCTTTGGTCCGACACATCCGACTTCAGAATGGCATTTTTGAGTACTGTGTTAGTCTTCCCTCTTTGATCTTTTCCTCAGCCAGTCTGCCTTGTTGCAGCCTGTTATTACAGGATCACCATGTGGAGGTGCAGAAGGGCCTTGGCAGCTCTGGATTGCTGGCCCTCACAGTCAGCTTTTGGTCGCTGTCTGCTACAGCTCATGCACTGCTTAGCATCTTGGTCCCTGATATTATACCATCATGTGTTTTCCTTACAAATTGATTACCTCCTCTGTATTAGCCTACTGTGCCTGAATCGTGGGTCTCCCTTCTCATAGATGGGCTTTGAGAAATAGTCTTTCCATCTATCTATAATCTCCCTAGCATATGGACCTTCTTTTTTACAATTGTAGGACACATTTCCTTTATGTTGTTCTGGGTCCTGTAAAACAGCTTCTGGTTTTCTCTAGCATTATTGTTAATTCTTTCTTTGAAGTACTTCCAGGATTTTGTTTGCTGTTAGTGCTACTTTCTTGGCCTCTTTTCTGAGTGTCACAGATTCATTTTTTTTGGTTTGCTACTGTATTCTTGTCTTCCAAGTATTTATATGTAGAGACATAAATTAATAAAAAAAACTTGTTGGTGTTATTGTTTTTGTTGTGTGTGTTCTGATATGCAAGAAGATTGTGATAGTGTTGAAAAACAGTACAAACGTATAGACTTACCAATGATAGTGTTAAAAAACAGTGCAAATATATAGATATGTCAGTTTTTGTCTGTGTGTGAAAATTCTTTTCAAAGTCCAACAGAGGATGGATAATCAGTGTTTACAAGATTCAGGATATCTGTTTACTAAAACATGTATTTACATAAACAAACTAAATAGATCTCATAAACAAACTAAATAGATCTATCTCAGAAAAATGCATTGCAAAAACTTTTCTCAATTCTCAATAATGGGTGAATCTTCAAATGAAGTGAAAAACAGAAAAAAAATGTCTAAAACAAATTTCAAAATCGCTATTGTTTATACAACCATTGTTTTTATGGTATTTTTATGGTAGCCTGGTTGTCCATGATTAAAACGCTTTGAAAACATTTCGACCGTGAAAAGTAAATTCGGTCGCATAAAAAGTGATAGACAATCCCAACGCTCATTTTTCTTCAATGGTTACATAAAAGTTAACAGCTATCCATTACCCAGCTGGACGTGCATAGCGCAAATAGGTCCGGCACGTTCCGCAGATAACTATGTAATTTATGCATTATATTGTCAAATTTGTTAGATATATAAACTGCTTAAATATTTCCAGTGCTGGATTATTTTAGATTTCTCTTTCAGTCCGGAGCAAGTGCTGCAATTTGTATGTCAAATAGTTTTATTCAAAATAAAATTCATTAATACTAAACAAATTGTACTAAAATTGCCATCTAAACATAAGACACATAATTAAATTATATTACATGTAGTATTTTTTGCAGAAGTGGAAATATGAGAAATACATTTTGTTATTCAACTTGTAGTATATATTTCAACATTAGTCATTTAATTTACCACAGACTTTTATTTTGTGGTCCAGTCAGTCCAAATCAGGCATGTATTGAATATCCATGAGTAAACCAGAGGCATGATCATTGTACTTAGCAAATTGATTTCTTGGGTCTTGATTGTCAACTTTCGAGTTAGTTGACTTTCAAGTTGCACCACGTTGTAAAATTTAAACTGATTGGGAAGTAACTTCACACTTAAACAACTGCACATGTTAGAAGTCAGTAACTTAGAATTTACATTTTATGGGTGGCCGACTTCGATTGAATGGGACTGTAAAGGATTAATTAGTTATATTTGTATAACAATAGTTATTTGTATTTATTTAAATGCTTTTATACAACTTCTTCAGCCATTGCTGATTCTATTGGTTATTGTGTTGTGACCTGAGGATGTGATCTGCTGAACTAACTGGATATAATGTATTTTAAAATGTATGTATTTATTGTATACGTTTCTTGTTGCAGGGTTTGCCACGTCCATATGGTAAGTTTCCTAATTATGAAGTAACATAAAATATTCTACAACTATAATTAATTTATACATGTCAATCTCTTCGTAGGCCTATTTAACAAGCTACATATACAAAGTGCTAAGTGCAATTATGGTACTACTGAAAATTTGCTGCAGCAGTACTTAACCATTTCAAGTCTGGACTGTTAGGCATTGGTGGTGTGAAAACATTTTACCATCTGATTTGGTGACATTCGCTATATTTCACCATTGTTTCATCATACGTCAAATTTTTTTTCTCCAAATAAAATAAATTTATATTAACTCGTTTGTTCAAAAATATTTGGTAGCTCATTTTCTCTGGAATATTCTGGATACATTTATTTTTCAAATGTAAAATTTCCTGTAGGAAATATAGGTACATTTATAAAGTCATGAAAAGTGAAGAAATTTTACAATATAAGTATGGTAATAGTTCAAGCCAATATATTGACTCAGTAGTAGTTAAGAACATTTGCAAGCATTTTAATGGCATTGAATTGCACTGAGAACAGCATGTGAGGTACATAAAGTATTTTGGATCATCACCAAGCATAATTTTTGAAGCTTTATGGGGATACCAAAATCCTAATAGCAAATGAATGGTGTCTAGACAGACCCTGTTTACCCATGCTGATCAGAAAAACTAACTGGTATTCCCAGGGCAAGGGGAATAACTCAGCAAATATTAGATGTACTTGTGAAATAAAATAAAAAGTACAATTTTAAATTTATTTGGGTGATTCAAACTCCAGTTTACACACAAATGGAAACCGTACTGACCCGTGCACATGTTTTTTGTGTGCGTGTAATGTATGTTAGATGCAAATAATTAAACAAGTGAATAAAACATGTCAATATAAAATGTTTCACTCTGTCCGTTTTGTTGTGTCCATTTTGTTGCTGATAAATGCCCAAGTGAAAAGCTGCAAAGCAATCTCCCTTGACACATTGCAACTAGTCCAATTTCCTGTTTGATTTTCCAGTAAACACCTCAAATTTATAGAGGAAATTTTAATTCCTCAAGGACAGTATGTTTTTTATATATTGCTTGAACTGGAATCTTCCTGTAAAAGCAATCATAGCTTCATCAATACTAATATTTTGTTCAGACTTCCTTAGTTCTCTTGGACTTGGCTAGAATAAGATCAAATATAGGTCTAATCTTAAAAATTGCATCGCTACTTTCATCTTCTAAATCCTGAACTTATTCCCCATCGTCAGATTGTTTCTTATTCTCATCAACTCCAACAAATTCTCCATCACCATCGTCTTGACTCATAACTTGTCCGCACCAAGTTTTGAAGAAAATTGGCCATATTTAAAAAATCATGGCTCGTGATAGAAACGATCTGTAAGCTGCAATTGGAGACGCCATTACAGGTAGTCATGTGGCGGCTAAATTTAGCGTGTCTATTTGTAAGTAAAGCGTAAGGAAAATCAATTTAAATCTGTATATCCATGCCGACCAGGCTGGGAGTTAATTGATAGCGGCTGTCGACAGCCTGACTGAGATTAAATGCGTTAAATTGCCACAATTTCCTGATTTTGCAATATTTAATTTACTGATCATCATCATCTTCTTCGAACGCTGTCAGACGTCAACCTTTATTTTTTCGAAAAAAGCAGCGGTCATCCTGAGACTGTCGACACTGCCATAGAGCTTGTCTAGTGTTGCCACTGGTGATGGCCACATCTGCCTTCTCTGATCCTCGTATGTTGGGCAGTTTTGCAGCAGATGTTCAGCGGTCATTTTCTCAGTACCACACAAGCATTCGTCAGTGCCACCTATCTTCAATTTGTTGAATAGGTGGTACCTCAGTCTATTGTGGCCAGTGCGAAGTCTGAAGACAACGACCTGCTCTCTTCTGTTCAACTGGTAATAGGCATCGGTTTTTGTGTAGCCAGTATGTTCTGTTTCCCATTTGGTCATGTATCTAGCTCTAATAAGTCTTTTGGACTCTTCGTATGTTACACTAGTATCTGGTTGTGGTAGTGTTGCACCTTCTTTTGCCAGTCTGTCTGCCTCCTCGTTGCCTTGGATGTTACAGTGGGATGGAACCCACTGTACCACTACTCTTTTTGGTGCGGACTGCTGGCATAGTTGACAGAGTACTGCTCTTAAATCATTAAGTTCAGTATTTTTCTGGCTTTTTAGTGCTGTGACTACGGCCAGGGCATCTGTGAGCAGGACTATATGACTTTCATTCCTTTTACCTGTCACCATTGCTTCTACTGCAGCCCTCAGTGCCTCTGCCTTACCTCTGAAATTGCTTGTGTATTGTCCAGTTGCCACTGACAGTGTTATTTTTCTGCCATTTGGTAGGCTCAGGAATACCCCTGCCCCTCCATTCTGTGTTTTTTGTTACAGAACCGTCGGTGTATGCATGGGTCCAGTCCATGCTTGGGTATTTTTCCGTTATGTACCTCAGGGTTGTATCTCTTCTTTCTTTTTCAGTCTGGCTGTTTTTGTTTCCAATACCTGGTATATTTTCTTCCACCTCTGGAAATATATGCTGCCTCCAGGTAGGTTTTCGTACAGTAGGGATGGGCTTTGGTGTTGTTAGTGTGTTAATAGGGTCTTCATTCATCTTTTTTTTTGGCTATTTCTGCAAAGTTTCTCAGCTTTAGTTTCCCATTTCCAAAATTTTTTAGTCTCTGGTGCATTGGATGGTCAGTCAGTCTTCTGAGTTTCTCTGCTTGCTGCAGTCTCTTCTGTCGGTCATGGATTGCAGTTTTGTAATCTTTTTACTGATCACACACCTTTTTGTCTACTTCAGAAAATAAAAGGATCAAAACTGAGTTATTCTAAATAACTATTACATTAATTTAACATTTATTTGTGCCAAAACGGGACATACTAGGCTCAGAATTACCAAGCTGACCAAGTAAAGAAAAGGTAGACTATTTAATATTTTGTTGTTGCTGCATACTTTTTTTTATCATCATAAAGAAATAATTTCAGATGCCAGTATACCACCAGGATCAGTGCTTTTCACTAATGGTGTGCCCTATACATATCAGAATGGCATGGCTGTTTTTCAAACTCCTGATGGGAGTTATCCACTGGCACAACCACAGGTATTTATTTTTTTAGAAATTCAAGTCACCAATAGAATATTTGTTCATATTTAGCCTTTGCTGTAAATATGTCATGATCATATTTTTTGATGATTGAAACATTTAGGACTTTTCCTTAAATGCTTTTTTATTAAAAATTTTTTTTTTTTTTTATAGTTGTTGCAAATATGTGCTAAAGCAATTTATGTGATATAGCAATTTATGTGATATTGCAGTGGTTATCATACTTGATAGCATCACAGATGTTTTTGAAGTAAACATAGAACTGCGACAGGGATGTGTGCTTTCATCAATGCTATACATTTACATGGACAACCTGGCGAAGACGGATATGTCGGACGAAAGGTGCAAATATCGCAGCCAAGCTGTAAACTAGAGACACAACGCATTCTGTTCTCCGGACTACATCTTGCTACTTGCAAAGTCCTGTTCAGGGCTTGGTAGGCGGAAATTGAGAACAAACACAGAAGAAGAGACATGGACAAAATAACTGAAGTCAACCAAATCACAACTGCAGCAGTGGAACCTAACTCAATTTATGAACTGCTCTTTGTTGGATGACCAAAGTATAATGTATGAAGACAGGTAACAAAATCACATGAAAATACATTAGCACAACAAAGACATGCCTTGGATAGACACATTATCATATGAAAGCGCTTTGCACAATCTTGAAAGATATAATATGAAGGTTAGCACAACAAAGGCCTTTGAGAATTAACAGATCATAGGGTCCACATGAGGCCTCAATGGTCTCGACGTAAGGTGTCCACCTCTCGGGTACCAGAGGTCGTGGATTCGAATCGTGGTGGAGACCGGGATTGTTTTCTGGTAAAAATTATCTCATTTGCCAGCTTATATGTGAGATATGTTCTGCTTGTCCAAATATTTTAAATATGTTTCTTTTGATTTACCTTCCTCTATATATTTTTTCCATGCTTTATTTTTAGCTCTTCAACATTTAACTACAATTTTAGTGATCCACTTTTTACTCTTGGGGTTTACTTCCCTATATGGAACACATTCCTCTTTTAGCGTTTTGAGAACTGCTTTAAAACTCACCCACTCCTGTTCAACATCTGTTCCTCTGACAATGTCTTCCCAGATTATGTGGTTCGCTGCCTCTTTCATCCTCTTAACATCTGTCTTAGAGTAGTCATATGTTCGCGTGTTTATGTTCACTTCTTTCCCTGCAATAAGATCCCATCGGATGATTTGATGGCCAAACAGTTCCCCTACGGTAACGTTTTCAATCATATTTTCCTCTGTAGTAAAAACTAGGTCGAGTATGTTTTTGCCTCTGGTGGCTGCTACTGCATGTTGAATTAACAAGTGCTTCTGCCATATCCCATTTTATTTCTGGAAAGTTGAAATCCCCCATTAATAATAATTTCCTATCACTTGCCTTTACTATGCTACTAATCAGCTCATCTTCCTCCTTTTGACTTGATGGACATCTATAGCATACTCCAATCACTTTTTTTTCACCCCCACTTTCTGTTTCACCCCATACACTTTCAATTTTGTTACCACATAAATCCTCTCTGCTAGTTATATTAACAGAATTTATACAGTATAATAAAATACCACCCCTTTAGCCTTGTCTCCAACTATCCTATCCTTCCTTAACATTGTATATCCCTCTATTTCAAATTCACCATCTGCAATGTCCTCATATGCCCATGATTCTGTTAACCCTATTATATCTGGTTTTTCTTCCTCTACATACAGTTCCAATTCTTCTCTTTTATTTACAATGCTTCTCACATTTGCATAAAAATATTTTAGTTTGCAATTTTGTTGTTTTTCCACTTTTTGTTTTTGCTGCATCATTTTAATGTTTGGTTTTCCACTACTTAATTCCCACTTCTCTGACCTAAACTCTCCCCTTTGACTACATCCTCTATAGCACCCTATTTTAGGCCTATCTTTAGTCTCATACTTTGTGCGCAACTGTGTTGCCTGGACGGAGGGTGTGTTGACCAAGGTCCATGTGGTATCCAGAGAGGGAACCCTATACTCCGCTGCCTCGCGAGGAGGGAGAGTTTGACGAGTACTCCTTATCGTATGTGTCGGTGTGATATTTGTGGCTGTCTTTGTAGTGCCGAGTACCATGTGGATTTTTCTAAATTTTCTTATTTTTCCTTTTATTCCCCTTTTGTTTTTTGGCATCCTTGTCCTTCTATTTTGTGCGGACGAGTTGTTTTTTTGGAGGATGTTGTGTTCCTGCAGATGTTTGAGTATTTTGTTTGTGCATGATGATATTGTGAGTCGTAGCCCTAAGAGATGGGTTCTTGAATATTTTACGGATTTCACGGCTGCTGTTAAACCGTTTTCTCCCGCTGGTCGGTTCATGGCAGGGTCGTTGTTGCGTCATGCACCGGTTATTTTCTGACCGTAAACATGACCCTTGCGTGGGTAGCTGTGATCCTTAAGTGAATTGGGAAATCAGAAATGCACTTTCCACGATCCTAAACAGTAGAAACAGGTTGGAAACACATGCCCAGTTAATTTTCACATCTAAATTATGCACAATTATATCCAAGAATGACGAGAATATCGCAGGATAATCCTAGTAAACAAATATAAATCACTTCGACATTGGGAGCAACACAATTCAGCAGCCTATAATGGCGCTCGAACTGGAAGATGGGACTTCTGTGTTCAGTGTCGAGCATGTTAAAAATCCCTTGGCATTAGAAATTGAAAAGAGTAGGGTTAACAGCCGTTGCCCGGACAAAATAATTCTTAAAAATTATTTCTACCTTCCCTCAGGTTGTTTGTTAAAAGCAGCATATAGATGGCGCCTAACTGGCTGCCGGTCTACTTAGCTCTAGTGTTTGAGTCTATTAAGATGATCTCGCACAATCGGTTGAACCATCCACCAAGAAATTGGTTGTAAACAGACCGCAGTCTTCTAAACCAGTATAAAGACGTTATGTCAACATAGCTGTCCCACTAGTGATATGCATGGAAACCAAACAGAGCAGAATTCTGTTGTTTGAGCAACAAAAGGATGAAAGTATTGAAATTTAAATGTGAATGTTCAGTACAGTGATGTGTGCCTCTCACTCTGGCAAGTGTACGAGTAGAGTAGAAAGTTTCCAAATGGCATGAATTCTGTGATAGACTGGTCAGGCACACTGAGTAGTGACACCAGAGTCAATTGTAGCAGTTTTAATGCTTCAGGATTAAAAATCAAGTGGTTGTGAATTAAATAGCTGCTCTTTTAGACATTAGGCAAGATTAAACTGTCCAATAAAATTTGCGGTAGTTAGAAACAGTTGGCTTCCTACTAGAATTGTTAATAGGGTCGAGAATTAAGATGCTTGCCTCTCAAAGCGATGAATAGACATTGGTAGAAGAGTCCTGCATGTTTTATGCAACCCCTGGTCTCAAGGGAGGTGGGACCAAGGTGTCTGCATACTGAGTTACCTACAGTCGTCTTGACTTGTCATGCCACTGGTCCAAGGTAGCTCAGGACCAAAAAGTGAGGTGATAGCCAGTGCAGTTTTGTCCTCACTATAATCCAAATACAGCGCAAGTTATATCATTAAGATAAAACCGTCTGATGATGTTACCATCATCACTTGTGATGGGCAACTGATTATTAATTATAATTACTGGAGATGAAAAAGTAGTTGGTTTCCCACTAGAATTGTTACTAGAGAAGAAACCTGGGTTCACTACCACCAGCTCAAATGCAAGGGAGGGAGTATAGAATGGCTCCATACCTCATTATAATGTAGTTTTGTCATCTACAGGAAAGGTTATGCTGACTCTTAGGATGAGCAAGCATTATTTTAGAGTATTACGAGCCGAGGAAACACTGAAGTCTCATGTATACAGATTTTTTTCAATTCATCTCCAACCTGCAGTCAAATTCAAAACGACATGGACTTGCTCTGCCTCGCACTGTCAGTGAAACTTACAATCATCAAGGCTCTGCACTTTGAGTGACTACGCATCTGGTGTACTCACCAGACCTCTCCCAAATTAATTACATTTTGGTAAAACTTAGAGGCAATCGGAAGAAAGACTTTCACGTGACATAAATAGATGCAGCAGGTGGTGCATGAGTAGTTAACGCGCGTCCATGCAGCTTTCTAAAGGAGATCGTGGATTCTGTAGGTTCTAGGGGACTGCATTGAAAAATAGCTATATGCAACATTATCTTCAAAATATTTGAGGAAGTAAAATATTTTAAGGTTTTAATGTGAAACACCTTTGAATAAGATTTTTACCTCAGTATACTTAGTGTCCATTCTGTGGTGCATAGGAAATTCTCTCAGGAAGTTTAACAGTATAACTAGACAGTGCTGGACATGAACCCACACATGAAAATTGGAGACCAAAGAGTATATGATGAACAGTAAAAAGGAAGCCAAAACTGTTTCTTTATTTAAGATCTCCAAATGATGACCTAAACTAGGAAGTCAGAGAGCGGCCTTTACAACAACCTTATGTTTCGAATAACCAGTAGCAACAATTCACACCGTTACTGCACATAATCATAGTTTTTTGTCTTTTAAAATTTTCCTTTCAGCAGTCTTTTGCAACAACAGCTGTCATGATTCCGCAGAGTCAAGTCTATATGACTCCTCAGTACCCATATCAACAGGTGCACATTATTTTATACATTTAACAAAAGCACATTTAGTGTTTTGCTGGCTTTATTTTTTAATGGACAAGTAAGGGAATTTTGCTATAAGTATTTGTATCTCTAGGCATATCAAAACCATACTTTTGCTCATAAAGTAAATTTAATAAATGGAATCTTATGTTTATGAAAGGAACATTTGATTTCAGTTGCTGACTGAATTGCACTTAATGCTTAGTTTGTTTTGTCTCCATTAAAAGCTGTCGATGCAAAGTTCTATGCAGCCTGTACCCACAAATCCTGGGTACATTTGGGCAACCATGCCAACTGCTGCAGATGTTGTTTATCAGACACCCCAGGCATATCAGGGTGCAGAGTTTGCTGATGCTACTTTCGTTGATGGAACAACAGTGGAGGTAGGTACACCACAGACTGGGTAAATATGTTCATTTTAGTCTAGTCATGGTGACAACACTTATGCAAGTAACATTAATTTTTCCCTAATTCCCATTACTGTGTTTTTCAATTATAACCATATTCTTCGTTCATTCTCAATCTCCCATTACCAAACTCTAAAAGGGCTTTGCAAGTAGCAGGATGTTGTCCGGAGAAGAATGCATTGTCCTAGTTTACAGCTTGACTGCAATATTTGCACCTTTTGGTCCATCACATCCAAACTCAGCAGGCATTTTTGGGTACCAAGTTAGCCTTCCCTTTTCGATACCTTCTACTTGGTCAGTCTGTTCTGTTTCAGCCTGTTATCCAGGATCAACGCGTGAAGACGTAGAAGGGTCTTGGCAGCTCTGGGTTGCTGGCCCTGACACTAGCAGTCAGCTATGGGTCGTTGTTTGCTGCAGCTCATTCACTGATTAGCATCATGATTCTAGTTAAAACTTTACTTAACGTCTTTAAACTGGTTTAGAAGACCCTGCAGAGTCTGTTTACAAACAGTTTTATTTACATCACCTTGCTCTAAAAGCTATAGATATCCAATTTATTCTTAAATGCATTAACTGTCCCTGCCTCCACTACCTCCCCTGGCAATGCATTCCAAGCATTCACCACTCTTGACTAAAAAAATATTTCCTAATATCTAATCTGGACCTCTCTTTAGTCAACGTGTAGCTTTGCCCTCTTGTTATTGTGGGTGGCTGTATTTTGAAAAACTTGTTATAGTCTAATTTATCCATTCCTCTGATCATTTTATAAACCTGTAATGTCACCACGAATTCTTCTCTTATAGACACTGTAGGTCGGTTTTTCTGAGTCTTTCCTCATAACTGTAATTCTTGAATCCCACTATTAGCTTTGTTGCTCTTTTTTGTATTATTTCCAGCATGTTAATATCCCCTCTATGATAAGGACTCCATGCCTGTACACAGTACTCCAATCTAGGTCTAACTAATGCTTTATACAGTTTGACTATCACTTCCTTGCTCCTGTGTTCATCTCTTTTTATCATACCTAACATTGCATTTGCCTTTTTCACTGCTACCTGAACTTGCACACTCACCTTTCCTGTATGATCTATTATAACCCCTAGGTCCCTTTCCTTATCTATCATTCTAATATTGTTCTCTCCCATTCTGTAATTATGTTCCATATTGGATCTACCCATGTGGATGACGGTACATTTATCATTAAACTCCATTTGCCAGCTTACAGACCATTCTCAAATTTTATCTAAATCCGACATCAATATATCCACTTCTGCTTTAGATAAGACACTACTGCATAGTTTTGTGTCATCAGCAAATTTTGCAATCATGGATCCCACATCAATGTTCAAATCATTTATATATATCAAGAACAAAATTGGTCTCAAAACTGAGCCCTGTGGCACCACTTTTTTTTTCCACACCACTCAAGAGTACTCATATTTATGCCCACCCTCTGCCTTCTTCCTATTAACCAAATTTCAATCCATTTGGCAACTTCCCCACCTATTCCATGTGATTTTAACTTTCGAAATAATCTTTGATGAGGTACTCTATCAAATCTTTGATGAGGTACTCTATCAAAGGCCTTTGCAAAATCTAGATAAATGTCCACTGGCTCCCCTTTATCATTTTGGTAACCTCTTCCATGAATTCTAATAGATTTGTTAGGCATGATTTCTTCTAGTAAACCCATGCTGACTATTTCTGATTAGATTAAATTTGTCTAAATGCATTTCTAATTAGATGTTGCTTGTCCAAATATTTTTGTGTTTGTTTTACCTGCCTCTATATTTTTTCATGCTTTATTTTTTAGCTCTTCTACATTTAACTACAAATCTAGTTATCCACTTTTTACACTTGCGGTTTACCTCCCTACATGGAACACATTCTTCTTTTAGCATTTCTAGAACTGTTTTAAAACTCTCCCACTCCTGTTCAACATCTGTTCCTCCGACAATATTTTTCCAGATTATGTGGTTCGCTGCCTTAGAGTAGTCGTATGTTCGCATGTTTATGTATACTTACTTCCCGGCAATAAGATCCCAACGGGTGATTTGATGGTCACTTGAACCAAACAGTTTCCCAACGGCATCGTTTTCAATATTTTCCTCTGTAGTAAAAACTAGGTCTAGTGTTTTTTGCCTCTGGTGGCTGCTTCATGTTGAATTACAAAATTGTCAGTTATGCACTTAACAAAAGGTTTTGACTCTACAAGTGCTTCTGTCATATCCCATTTTATTTCTGGAAAGTTAAATTCCCCCATTAATAATAATTTCCCTTCACTTGCCTTTGCTATGCTACTAATCAGCTCCTCATCTTCCTCTTTTTGACTTGGATATCTATAGCACACTCCAATCACTGTTTTTTCACCCCCACTTTCTATTTCTCGCCATACACTTTCATTTTTGTTACCACATCAAAATCATCTTTGATCATTATATTAACAGAATTTATACAGTATAATAAAACGCCACCTCCCTTTTCTTGTCTCCAACTACCTTATCTTTCCTTAACCAATTACACCCTACGTCGCCCAAAAGCACCCGACGAATTTTCATGCGCGATCGCCCGTAAGCGCCCGGGAATTACCGACGATCACAGGGAATCCCCTGCTCTTAATTTCAATTCAACAAGCACAATCTTTTATATGAAACGTTCGTGTTTTTAATAGCTTTGCCGGATATTCTAGTTTCATTTGAAACCAAAACAGTGTGTGTAGGAGTACCTCGAGAAAAGTTACAATTTTTCAAAGTTTGTTTTCATTTTTACGAAAACGATGGCTTTTGCGATTCTCGGCGGATGGCTTCAAGATATGAAAAATGCTCCTAAAACTGGTATACCTACAAGTGATACAGAAAGCGAAACCGAATCAGATGTAGACGTTATTGTTAGCAATAATAATGGTGACATCAGCGATTCTGATTCCATTGATGCCGTGATTGATGGTGATATGGATGTCGAATTCGCTGCTGATGAGCCTATCTGGAGTGAAACATTGACTGATGTCAAAATTGAAAATTTTACAGAGTCTAGCTGCCCTGTCCATAGTCTAGGCCTAGGAGCATCGGCAATTTATTATTTTAATTTATTTATCTCAAACACTTTTATTGAAGTGATGGCCACGCAAACGAACTTGTATGCTGAGCAAGTGCAAGCAAACAAAGGAGTTCAGGACAAGTATTGGAAGCCAGTGGATGTTCTGGATATATGAAAGTATATCTACATCAACATGATGTTTGGCATTCACAAAAGGCCAGACTACAGATTGTACTGGTCCACTAACAAACTCCTTCGTGTTCCAGCTGTTGCAGATGTAATGGGCAGGCAGCGGTATGAGAAAATAAACCAATATTTTCACATAAATGACAACACTAACCAACCTGCTAGGGGCACACTCAACTACGATCCTATTTTCAAAGTGCGGCTTCTTTTGGATATGGTTAGACCTGCCTGCTCTTCTGTTTACAAGCCAGACAGACACATAAGTGTGGATGAAGCCATGATTGGTTTCAATGGCAGGGTGTATTTCAAACAATACATACATGGCAAACCAACTCCATGGGGAATAAAAGTCTGGTGTGTTGCAAAAGCCAGGACCGGCTACATGCTAAATTTTAAATTTTACACCGGTACAGAGAATGAGCCGATGCAGAATGGTATTGACCACAGCGTAGTTATCAACAATGCAGCTGATAACCTAGATAAATATCACTGCATCTACTTTGATAACTACTTTTCTTGTCAAGCTTGCAGAGGATTTGCTGAAATGGAAAACCTACAGCTGCTCAACTACTCTGCCAGCTCGGAAAGGATGGCCATTCCCAGCCAAAACCAAGGCGAAGAAAGGGACGTTGCTGATGAAGCAGAAAGGCAATCTAGTAGCAACACAGTGGACAGACAAGAGGCAGGTCAATGTAATATCAACAAACTGCAACCACACAGTCGGTGTTGCAAGTCGGCGCACAAAACATGGAGTTGAACAGCAACCAATACCAACCCCTGTTCTTGACTACAACATGTACATGGGAGGGGTTGATCTTGCAGACCAATATCGTTCTTACTACAATATTGGTAGAGCAGGAAAAAAGTGGGGGAGGTATGCTGTTTGGTTTTTATTTCAAATATCAACTATAAATGCATTCCTCCTAATGAGAGCAGCTCACCCTGGTGCCAACAAGAGTTCGCCTGCCTCTAGCCATCTGTGTTTCCGCATTTCATTGCTGGAGAGCCTTTTACAATGCACTAGATCAGCGTCGAACATTGGGGACTCTCCCAGTGTTTCGGGAAGACTGGACCCTTCATCGGAAAATCACAAACTTGTACGAATTCCGGGCAGAAAGAAACCATGTTATCAGGGCTCGAAAAATAACGTGAAGACCTCAGGCAAATGTTCTGTGACAACTGTTTACGGATGCATGCTGTGCTCTGTCCATTTGTGCAAGGGACAATGTCATTTGACATTTCATTTACAGGTGTAAATGTGTTGATGAAAGACCTCTAAAAATTGTTATGTGATGGACAGAAGGTAAAATGGAATACATTTTTATTAAAATTCATTTTTTTATGTTTTAGATTTTTTTAATGACCACTATTTATCACAAACAACTACACAGTTATATTTTTCTGACAGTCTGTCCATTCTTCTATATAATTAAACTTGTCATTTGAATTTTTTAACATGTTAAGAAATTTAATTCTTTTTTTACAAAAAACTATATTTGAATGCAGAAGAGTTATCTCCCTGTGCTTAGGAATAGGGGATGTATTTCCTTTTTTGATGCATAGGGTGTAAAGGGTTAACATTGTATATACCTCTATTTCAAGTTCACTATCTGCAATGTCCTCATATGTCCATGATTCTATTATATCTGGTTTTTCTTCTTCTCCATACAGTTCCAATTCTTCTCTTTATTTACTATGCTTCTCACATTTGCATAAAAACATTTTAGTTTGTAATTTTGTTGTTTTTCCACTTTTTTGCTTTATCATTTTAGTGTTTTCTTTTCCACTACTTATTTCTCACTTCCCTGACCCCAACTCTCCCCTTTGACTAAATCCTCTATAGCACCCTATTTTAGGCCTATCTTTAGTCATATTTCATAGGCCTTACTAGTTTAAATTTTTAACACATTGATTAAACATATACTTTGCTACAACATGTTGTCCTGTCTCATTTAGATGTAAACCTCTCCTGTCTAACATTTTACTTGTCCGCACACATCACCTGTAACCTAAGGTTGATACCTATTATCTTGCTATCTAGATAGTCTGACCCATCTGCTCTATCTAAAATGCCCCCCCATCATTGTGACCTTTCTAAACTTTTTTTCCTTAAGTGTTCCCATAAGACTTGTATTTATTCATAATTATTTTGGTACCGTCTCTTTACATTATTTGTTCCTACCAATACCACAACATGACTGTTTCCTTTGTCATCTATCCTCTTTATTCTCCCCTCTTTGTCCTCTATTTTTGCTCCCCCAATATACATTCTTTCAAACATGTGTTGTTTAGACAAATGTCTGCCAACCTCCCTCACCATTGAATCTTCTGCTACCAATACTGAACCCTCACCTATATTTGCATACTTCTCTCCAAATCTCTGCCCTAAAATCTCCCTTACTTTTCCTTGACTGCAGCTTCTTTAAAGTTTCCTGAATTTTCACTTTTTACCTGTCTATTTTCATCTGCCTCTTTTCTATCTCCTCCAATCTCTTATTTTTCCTTATATCGCACTCCTTTTGAGCCTGCTTCTCTTTGACTTTCCTTCATCTTCCAACATATCTATCCCTACACTAGTAATACTATTATTTCCGCCACACAAATCACACAATCTGACTTGGCCTTTCTTCGTAGCATTTCGTCTCTTCTTAGTGGCCATACTAATTATGCTTTTCATTACCATTAGCCAATAAGTTATACTAATACCTAATACAATGTATACTTCTTAGAGCAACGCCAAAAAAACAAATGTCACTGGTATTTACCTCACCACAACGTATCGCCAATGACTAGGCCTATACTAAATTTACTGTTTTTGAGTGTTACTACCGTTCACTATAACACGCTATTTAATTCTGTCAAGTCACTATCTGTCTGTTAACAATGCCACTACATTTGAAAATATGTATGCTACAGTTAACTACAATTACAACTACGTTATTATTACACAAATTAATTCTCAAAACTAATTCTTATCTGAAACGCTACATATCTCTGTACTGTCAATTCAAATCCACCACCATCTTGAACACCCGAAAGTCTGATAATATAATATATAATTATATGTTCTTATGTTGTTAATTTTTTCCTGTTTATGCAGTTATGTTTGGGCTGTTTTTTGTGTGCTTTGCAATGATTTAATTCTTATCAAGAACCTGCATGTATAACAGAGCTAGGCTGTTTCTTGAACTCTGTAGTGTGATATGTAGCAGGGCTCAGCTTACTGACACACCGTAGCAGATTGTCTGAAAGGGGTCTGCAGTAACTAAACTCACACTTCACCCGGCTCAAACAAATTAACTTTGACACTAATTGAAAGAAAACACAATACAATTAAACTTTATTACTAGTCATTCACAAATGACTCCCCACTCTTCAATGAAACTAAAGTAACTTGATAACGAACTAAAACTTAATTAATGAACCTATGGATTGCCACAGATGGACGATTTGTGTTGGTTCTTAAACCCAGGTGATTGTGGTTCTGTTCTCTTTGTCGGCGGTGGCTCAATGGGACTGTTGATGAACGGGATCGCTGGGATCGTCAAAGAATGGGATCGCTGGGATCGTCAAAGAACGGGATCGCTGTGTTCGTCAAAGAATGGGATCGTCAAAGAATGGGATCGCTGTGATCTTAATAAACGGGATCGCTGTGATCTTCAAAGAACTGGATCGCTGTGATTTTCAAAGAACTGGATCGCTGTGATTTTCAAAGAACGGGGGATCGCTGTGATCTTTAAAGAACGGGATTGCTGTGATTTTTAAAGAACGGGATCGCTGTGATCATATGCAGGCTGGATAACTATATTTATCCATCTTGCTGCTGATGTCTAGCGCTGGCCTATGATAGTGAATCAACTCAGATCATCTCTCCCTTCTATGTCGGTTCTTCCGTCCATCCTTCGTCCTGGAGATCTCCCACTACTTCGCCTCTTATCTCTAACTGCTAACTCAAGAATGCCTGTTTCAGGATCTGCTAGGTCCCTATATTCAGGGCTGGTCCCAGATCACGTGGTCCGCTAAGGATGTGTGTATTCTGATCTTGTTCCTTGTATTATTCTCCCTGAGATTTAAGAAAAGCCTGTTAATGGTATGTCCGGTTTCAACTTAATTACTGATCATGCAGTCTCCACACTGAAACCAGCGTTATGCAAAAGTGAGTCATGCTATATAGGTCAACACCTGCATAGTTTTGAAAACGGACACCACGCATTCCAGACATAACTATGGCAGGATTTGAGTACATTTTTGTCTTGGTTACTTAGTTCAATACTATAAGAAAATGAATGGCTACTGACTATCAATACTCAACTCCCAACTCTTCTAACTTTAATAAAATATGTCAATCCTATTCCTAATAAACCTACACAGATCCGTTACACAAGCTTATTTTATCATTATTGATTGTTCATGTCCTGCACTTTTCCCATCAAATTTATTAGAAGTATGGGGTAGCTACAGTCAGTCCTCCATACATGACTTCAGTGGGAACAGTCATCATGGCCAGGTGAAACATACTGACCCAAGTCCGAATCTCATGTCCTTGCTTTTTCTCATGGAAACAGGCTGTGTCCAGCATGTTTGGCCAACCATGTGGGGATCGACACTGTATGCTCAAAGTGGTGAGCTCACTGAGGAGTGTCATATTGCACTACAGCCAGGAGTACCCTGGTTCACCTTAAGTATGCCACAGAATGTAAGAAAAGCCAGTAACCTGCTACCAAAGAAAGAATTAGCTCAGCACAAGTAACTTAGAGTAACACTATGAGCCTTCAGTTCACTTGGCTTCCAGTTTCAGTTCTTTGCCAGCTGATCTTTCATCTCTGTGTTCTTCTCCATGAGTTCAAATCCAGTCTGTTTAGTCATATGTTTAGGTATCTTTGGGATGATATGTCCAGTTTCCATCACTAACTTCTAGTTGTATATTAATCAGTCTGCATAATAATTGTAGTCATATTCATAGTTAATACACCATGAAGATCTTGTCAGCATTTGGTGAGTTCATTGATGCACGCCATGTTAGGGTTAAAGCAAAATATGCTTTTAAATTATGAAATAGTAAGGGTCCAACTGTCATAACTCCGATGGTCGGCCGCCATGACTCTTCCTGTGGTGCTACAGCCGTTGAATTCGGCTGCCAGAAAAATAATAGTTAAATTTGCAAATCGGATTTGATGTCTTCTGTTAGCATAGGGGTGAATACTATAAATAATTGGTTTTTCTTCCAGTTTGTAGCTTAGTGTTGTCTAACCGTAACATTCCATGGTTGTTTTGCATTTGAACAGAGCAAGATTTTGTTTTCATATTTGTCATGATGCTGGATAGGGTCCATCAGGACTAGATAATAAATCTTGGGAAATTGGTTGGAAAAAGTTGGATATTGAAGGGAATAGGCCATGCTTATACCCTAATTTCATTGTTGGAAATCCTAACAGCTCTCAGAATATAGACTTAGGCAGGTGGACTGTTTACAATATGACTGTGGTACTAAGGAAAAGACTAGAGAGAAAAGTAAGTATATTCTTTCTTTTGTGGAATCTCTGTGCTGCAACGTTCCAAAATTTAGCCACCAACAGTTCAACCTAAGGTTGGATATCTCATGTCAGATGCTGATTCTGTTGTGCATTGTCTTTGACTGTTGGATGGCAAGAGGAGAAAGACTGCTTTTTGTCTGCAGTAACACTGACAGAAGCAAGAGCAGTAACAACAGCAAAGGCAGAAAATGAACAAGGCACTGGTGTCCAACATGCAAGGTTTTGGTGCCATAAGCATTGCGAGCAAATTCTCATTCACAAGACTGACCAAGGATTCAATTGGAAAAAAGAAATTAATATTAAAATATTTTATTCTTCTGTGTAATTTTATTCAGAGCATTAATAAAAACACAAACGGGTAATCTTTAAATATTTTTATAGTTATCTTCTTGGGTATGGTTAAAACAGTAATGTTTAGGTCATGAATTACAAAAGTTCACATAAATTACATTTTTCAAAAGAAATCCACATAAGTAAACATTTTCTGAAATAAAACAGCTTGCAGTATCTAAAAAAAACTAATTACAATGGTAAATGGAACCCATCAGTAAGTGAGGGTAGGTTGAAAACGGAAGATGATTTGCACAATTTTACTCACTCCATACAGGTCTAGGTAAAGCGCAAACATACTAAATTCATTCTATAAGATTCTTTGTCCAATATGCTTTCAGAAAATGTATACTTATATGGACCTCTAATTTAATTTTCTAAATGTGATTCTGGAATTTCATTGGAACATGTCAAAATCCTCAAAAATGCCTTGGCACCACAGAACAAATGCACTTGACAGTTTTAATGGTTTGACAGGAAAGTAACATTGCACAGACATTTACACAAAGTGTCTGCCAAGGACTGGATACATGAAATGGCACAAAAGAAACGAGTTGAATGAATATCAGTTCCCTGCATTGTTGTAAACAATAGGTTTATGTTTTACTGCAAACATGAGAGTAAAGTAGTCCTGCATTACTATAAACCTGCATTGCTATATACAAGCTGATCATGTTATGCTGTAAACATGAGAGTAAGGTAGTCCTGCATTTCTGTAAACTTGCATTGTTATAAGCAATAAGTTGGTCACATTTTACTGTAAAAATGAGAGTAAAGTTGTCCTGCATTGTTATAGACAATAAGTTGGTTTTAACTTAACGTCTTTATACTGGTTTAGAAGACCCTGCAGAGTCTGTATACAACCAGTTACATTTACATCACCTTGCTCTAAAAGCTATGCGCATCGAGTTTATTCTTAAATGCATTAACTGTCCGTGTCTCCACTACCTCCCCTGGCAATACATTCCAAGCAGACACAACTCTCTGACTAAAAAAATATTTCCTAATATCTAATCTGGACCTCTCTTTAGTCAGCTTGTAGCTATGCCCTCGTGTTATTGTAGGTGGCTGTATTTTAAAAAACTTGTTATAGTCTAATTTATCCATTCCTCTGATCATCTTATAAACCTGAATTAAGTCACCACGAATTCTTCTCTCTTCGAGACACTGTAGGCCGGTTTTTCTGAGTCGTTCCTCATAACTAATTCTGGAATCCCACTATCATCTTTGTCGCTCTTTTTTGTATTCTTTCCAGCATGTTTATATCCATTCTATGATAAGGACTCCACACCTGTACACAGTACTCCAATCTAGGTCTAACTAAAGCTTTATACAGTTTGACGATCACTTCCTTGCTCCTATGTTTAATATTTCTTTTTATCATACGTAACATTGCATTTGCCTTTTTCACTGCTACCTTAACTTGCTCACTCACCTTTCCTGTATGATCTATTATAACCCCTAGGTCCCTTTCCTTATCTATCTTTCTAATATTGTTTTCTCCCATTCTGTAATTATGTTCGATATTGGATCTGCCCATGTGGATGACTGTACATTTATCTACATTAAACTCCATTTGCCAGCTTACAGACCATTCTCGAATTTTATCTAAACCCGACATCAATATATCCACTTCCGCTTTAAATGAGACACTACTGCATAGTTTTGTGTCATCAGCAAATTTTGCAATCGTGGGTCCCATGTCAATGTCCAAATCATTTATATATATCCAGAACAAAATTGGTCCCAAAACCGAGCCCTGTGGCACACCACTTTTCACTTCACACCACTGAGAGTACTCCTTATTTATGTTTTACTGTAAGGTAGTTTGTCATTATTACAAGTTGTTTGTAAATGTTATTACACCTACACATTTTGTGTTACGTTGTGGAATTTGCGTGTGCTGTACAAGTTCTTTCTATGGTGTGTTCTTAAGTATGTGAGCAGCAATAATCTTATTCATTAGACATGTTTTAACCATAGACAGGAAACTATTTTGTGTAGTGTATTGTCAGTCTAGAATATGACCAATTTATTTTTGAATATTCCTACTCTTAATGTCCCACTGACTTAAAAAAGAAATCTGACAGAATAGGGGCTGACTGGGACATCAGGTTGCAGGGAATTTAGTGAAATGTCACAGCTTAAAAAAAAATGGTGAAGGGAGGAAATGGGGAACAGTCATGTACCAATTCTGAATGGGACACACTAGAGGCAATAGCCATTTAATCCGTGTCGATCCTCAAACACCTGTACTTGTGCAGACAC
Source organism: Ariolimax columbianus (assembly GCA_036924085.1). NCBI lineage: Eukaryota > Metazoa > Mollusca > Gastropoda > Stylommatophora > Arionidae > Ariolimax > Ariolimax columbianus. Next base: position 84,141,301 of record JAVGWX010000003.1, read on the forward strand.
TGCCTCAGGCTGATGAAACAGGCACTTATTCATTGAGTGCAAAGAGCTTGTAGTAAAGAGGACAAGATTTTAACAAGTGCCGCTGACAAGCATCAATACACTGTATGGCACAGTGGAACAACGGAAGAACTATATTTATATCAGAATGGCATTGGGCTACCAAGAGCAAGCTTGCTCAGCAATAATGGGATGTAAAGCAACATCTTCATCAAAATATCCTGAATGAAGTGAAGCATGTCCTTTACGTAGCATGGATTAACATTACCTGTGTATCTTGCTTTTTGTTTGTCTTCATTGATTATTTTTCACTTGTTCTCAGCAGATTTAATTTGATACGTGTTTTTCTTTTATGTTTCTTGGCACCCTATTTCCAGGGCAATGTGATTCCTGTGGAGCAGACATTCGCAAACCGCATCCATTCGCCTGTCACAGAGGTCAGCTGCACCACTGATCAGTCATCCATGGCTTCTATGCCTGTAATTCCTGTACAGACTGCTGCAAAGAATGCAATTGCAAATTACAAGAAGCATTATGCTCTCACAAGAAGGTCCTTCAGTAGCCCTACTATTCTTGTGAAGCATGGCCACAAAGTCCAGCGGCTCATGGTCTCTGGTACATCACCACCAACTATGTACAACGGACAAATTTTAAATCCATGTAATCCTACAGATACGGGTGATTGTAGTGATACTTATATAAGATACACTCATCTTCCAGGGCACTCTGCCACGTCCAAGTAGAATCATTTTTGAGGCAGCTTTCATAACAGGTGTACACAATATATGGTCTCATCAATGACCTTCCTATCACTATTCAAGCCTTGCACTTTATTTGTGTCCCATTAAGATGAGACTTTAGGAAAAGTAATGCTGTAGTTACCTTCAAAATTTGATACATGGGGGGAATTACCACATTGCTGTAGATGTGGTATATACAAATAAAGTGCAAGATTTGTGATCACTTTTCAGACACACATATACAAACGCATACACACACCAGTTTATGTGCAGGTACTTTTGAGATGGATTGTTACAAATAAATGTTTGGAATTTTACTTATTATTTGTAAGATTTTGAATGAAATGTGTGTGTTGAATATCTAAGAGTTTAAGATGCTGAGCAGTGCATGAGCTGTAGCAGTCGGTGAACCATAGCGGACTGCCAGCGTAAGGGCTAGAGCTGCAAGACCTTTCTACACCTCCATGCGGTAATCTTGGATAACAGGCTGCAACATTGTAATGCATTTAGAAAAATTTAATCTAATTAGAAATAGTCAGCATGGGTTTACTAGAGGGAGATCATGCTTAACAAATCTATTAGAATTCACGGAGGAGGTTACTAAAATCATAGATAAAGGGGAGCCAGTGGATGTTATTTATCTAGACTTTGCAAAGGCCTTTGATAGAGTACCTCATCAAAGATTATTTCGAAAGTTAAAATCACATGGAATAGGTGGCGAAGTTGCCAAATGGATTGAAAATTGGTTAACAGGAAGAAGGCAGAGGGTGGGCATAAATAAGGAGTACTCTGAGTGGAGTGAAGTGAAAAGTGGTGTGCCACAGGGCTCGGTTTTGGGACCAATTTTGTTCTTGATATATATAAATGATTTGGACATTGATTGCCAAATTTGCTGATGACACAAAACTATGCAGTAGTGTCTCATCTAAAGCGGAAGTGGATATATTGATGTCGGATTTAGATAAAATTCGAGAATGGTCTGTAAGCTGGCAAATGGAGTTTAATGTAGATAAATGTACAGTCATCCACATGGGTAGATCCAATATGGAACATAAATACAGAATGGGAGTAAACAATATTAGAAAGATAGATAAGGAAAGGGACCTAGGGGTTATAATAGATCATACAGGAAAGGTGAGTGAGCAAGTTAAGGTAGCAGTGAAAAAGGCAAATGCAATGTTAGGTATGATAAAGAGAAATATTAAACATAGGAGCAAGGAAGTGATCGTCAAACTGTATAAAGCTTTAGTTAGACCTAGATTGGAGTACTGTGTACAGGTGTGGAGTCCTTATCATAGAGGGGACATAAACATGCTAGAAAGAATACAAAAAAGAGCGACAAAGATGATAGTTGGATTCCAGAATTACAGTTATGAGGAACGACTCAGAAAAACGGGCCTACAGTGTCTAGAAGAGAGAAGAATTCGTGGTGACTTAATACAGGTTTATAAGATGATCAGAGGAATCGATAAATTAGACTATAACAAGTTTTTTAAAATACAGCCACCTACAATAACACGAGGGCATAGCTACAAGCTGGTTAAAGAGAGGTCCAGGTTAGATATTAGGAAATATTTTTTTAGTCAGAGAGTGGTGTCTGCTTGGAATGCATTGCCAGGGGAGGTAGTGGAGGCAGGGACAGTTAATGCGTTTAAGAATAAACTGGATGCGCATAGATTTTAGAGCAAGGTGATGTAAATGTAACTGGTTGTATACAGACTCTGCAGGGTCTTCTAAACCAGTATAAAGACGTTAAGTTAACAGAGCAGACTGGTTAAGAAGGGATTGAAGAGGGAACTAACCTGGTACTAAAAAATGCCAGTTGTCAAAAGGTGTAAAAACATCAATCTATAAACTAAGCATTCCATTCTCGGAACATCCTGCTACTTGCAACACCCTTTTCAGGCCTTGGTGGGAGATTGAGAACGAACAAAGGTGGTCAGATCTTGTGTTGAATGTCTCCAGGTAATTATTTGTAACCCCATAAATAACGCAGTGACATCAGTATATAAGCCACCGAATTACAACTTTGTTTTCTAAGAACCTGACAACTTCAGATCACAAAGCAACAAAATAGTCATAGGAGACTTCAGCTGTCACAGCACTACAAGGAATCTGATGTCATAAAGAGCTGGAGAACTGGGCAGAGCAGAATGGACTGCAGCTCTTGCACGACCCAAAATTGCCACTATCTTTTATTAACTGTAGATGGGGGGGGGGGGGGGGGAAGGTTAGTATCCTGACAACATATTTGTTAGTGACAAGAAAATATACCAAGGGGCACAATCTGTAGAGGAGCCCCTATCATGCATTGTCGAGCCAGAAAGTGTACTATTCAAAAGATGCTTCAACTTTCAACAAGCCAAATGGGGTCCACTCGCCTATGACCTAGACAAAGAGGTGCATAGATTAGAACCAACCCCCGCAAAACATGAGGCCTTTTGTCAAACTCGTAAAAAATTTCCAGACACCACATACCAAGAGGTTGTAGGCTCGGTATATTCTAGGCCTTACCGATGAATCAAAGGCGCTATGCGATCATTACCAACAACTATTTCTTCTTCTTCGTACGCAGTTAGACAGTAACCATTATTTTTTCGAAAAAAGCGGCGGTCATCCTGAGGCTGTCGACACTGCCATAGAGCTTGTCTTGCAGTTCCACTGGTGATGGCCACATCTGCTCTCTCTGATCCTCGTATGTCGGGCAGTTCTACAGCAGATGTTTAGCGGTCACAACTATTTGAAAGTTACCTTCTCTCTGATGAAACCATCTAGGCTGGGGAAGACCTACTACATGCCATATCAGTCAGAAAATAGCGCTACTTGGTGGAATACCTTGATATGAAGAAAAAAAACAGTAGACACGCCTGGAAACTTATTAAAAACTAATGATCCAGCGAGCGCTCCTGCAGGCATAACATAGGTCATCCCCATGACAAAGGACTGGCGTCTCACAAACTTCATTAAATGTATCCTGCAGAATAGGCGAATCTACGTCACTTTGGGGTTTTAAATACACACCACCACCCCCCAACAGTAGATGGCGAAAAAAAAATAAAAATGGGATCGCACAAGGGAGTGTCCAGGCACCTACGCCGTATAATATATACATCAACCTATAGAAAGTTGCAGATCAAATGATAAGAACAGGATCTAGAACACAGCACGGCCCCCAAATACTCTGGAGTAAAGTACGCTGTCCCATGTCGCACATTGTCCGGGAAAAAAAACTGATAATATATGTGAGAAATAGTATCATACGAAAACTGAATGGCACAACATGGGGAGCAAAAGCCGTATGTCCTCAGAACATCAGCACTCGCTCTGTTTCTCTGTAGCTGAATACGCCGTACCAGTCTGGAAGAACTGCATATGTCAAACATATAGATACAGCAATACATGAGACTGGCATATAGTTACTGGATGCCTAAAACCTATACCAACTGAAAAAATATACCCCATAATCGGCATAGCGCCACCAGAGATATGGACTGTCGCGCCAGAGATAGAAAGAGAGAAACAGGTACATGACCAAAGGTTCGAACATCAGGTGCAGCGTCCAAGACTAAAGTCAAGACGAAGTTTCTTAGTCAACTAAGCCCCTGCAGACTAGTCCAGGAAATCAACGCATCGAAAGTTAGAAACAGCTGACTTGATCGTGTTACGGGAGGAACCTGCGCATGGACATCTCCAGCCCTACTCAACATGGCAGTCACTAAATATACTTCGAGCTGATGTATCACAATGCAGGAAAAACCTGAAAAGATAGGAAACATGCGAATGTGGAGTAACAGGACCGTCTGATGATCTGCCCAAACCTCCCGGAGACTTGTAGCGTGGATGACTACACTAATCGTACCCTCTTCATATAGTTGTTTGTCCATCGTTTCCGAGGAAGACCACATTGTCATCTGTCGAGATGAGGTGACAATATGACTTGCGCGGGTATTGGATTTTAAGTGAGGGTGAGCTGCGCACCCTCAGCCTCATTCTCTCGTCCTGATTCCATTTGATCCAGTGGCAAGATATGATCAAGACGACTGGAGCAATAATCCGGATGTAGTGGACGACCAAGGAGATCTTCTGTGTCTAGATTTGCTTTAAACGCTCCACAGCGAGTTTCTGACATGTGCCTTGCTGCCCGTTGACCAGCGAGTGGTTCTTCTGCACAGTCCGCCAAATCCAGTCTTCACATTCTTTGGTAGACAAACCCTATATCACCATTTGGTTTATTAGACCCATCGGCTACCTTCACTTGGTTTAGCCGGTCATTGGAGACCGTTTCCCGGCGTGTGGCCGTTGCCGCATGCCGATAGCTACGTTGAGCCACAAGAGTTGAGTGCCAGGTGAGAAAAAATAATTTCTACAAACTACCCAAGATAGGGCACAACATGTCCGCCACTAGAGACACTACCCGTATAGTTCAACCATAATGAGAACAGAGCTATCAGTGTGTACAACCAGTGCGCTACAAGCACAATCATCCATACCCTTTGAAAATTTGCTGAGGAAGAGACTGTAGCACATAAAGGTCTGCAGTTATGTAGATAATGTACCGGTATATCAAAGGTATTTCGTAATTTTGCTGTATGTAGTCCATTATATCAACAATTTCCGGTCTTGTTAATACATATGTTAACAAGAAAAAAGTTGGTTCCCAAAACATTTTAAATTTACTTGTTCACTCAATAAGGAAGTTTAACATTAGGACTTGAACAGTTTAACCTTAGAAGTAGCATAATTTAACATTATGACTAACCCAGTCATTAGGACTAGGCCAGTTTAATCTTAGGACAAGCACAGTTTAACCTTAGGACTAACTAAGTTCAACTTTAGGATTAATCAGTTTAACTGAAGAACTAGCACAGTTTAACCTTAGGACTAGCGCAGTGTAACCTAAGGACTAGCACATTTAAACTTAGGACTAGCACAGTTTAACCGTAGGACTGAGAGGGGCGCTCCGAAGGTAATGCCACCTATTTTATTATTAAATGACATTATTATTAGTTGCCCATCTCAAGCGATGATGGCCACATCCTCAGACGGTTTTGTCTTGATAATGTAACTTGCGCTGTATTTGGATTATAGCGAGAAAGCAACTGCGCTTGTCACCGACCTCACTCTCTGATCCCAAGCTACATTGGGAACAGTAGCAAAACAAAAGTCGAGACGACTGGAGGCAACTGAGGATACAGGCTACTGTGGTCCCACCTCCCATGAGACCAGGTGTCACTTTAAAACTTGTGGGATTCGATAGTCCATCGTTTCTATTCATCGCTTTGGGAGGCGAGTACCTGACCTCTGAGCGAAGTAACCTTAAGTAGGCGAGTGCCTGACATCTCGACCACAGTGACCGTAAGGAGGCGAGTGCCTGACATCTCGACCACACTGACCGACAAAAGACTCTGCAGTCTGTAGACAACCAGTGTTACATTCTAGTCGTGTCATTTCGCCACAAAGTGACAATAGGTCGATTGGGATGTTCATGTTCCCACTTCCCGCTCCCCTCCCATATGCCTTTAAAAAACCTATTTTTCAACATAGTAATCACCCTTAGCTGTACATTTTCTCCAATGATCAACAAAAGCATACAAGCCGCGCATGTAAAAATCTGCTACAGCGGAGGTGGCCAACTGTTTAACAACTTCTATGGCGACGTCGTTACTAGGAAAGTGTTGTTGCAGTCCATCTTTCATTGGCTTGAACTGATAGAAGTTAGAGGACGTCAAATCCGGACTTTACGGTGGGTTTAAAAGGATAAAGGTCTTGACGTAATCACATCGGGTTTCCCCGTATGGCTCCGTCTGCCGAGAGCATCGCACAAACCACGAACTCCGTAGCTCCAGCGATGAACCCATGGATCTCCAGCGATGAACCCAGGGATCTCCAGCTATCAACTCAGGGATCTCCAACGATGAACCCGTGGATCTCCAACGATGAACCCATGGATCTCCAAAAAAATCGCAATCATGATCTGACCATCGCAGATCGAATTCAAATCCCGACCGTCGGAACACAAGACAAACAGATTGTCCCACTATGCCACAGAGACCCTCGATGGGTTGGTAGGACAGTCCAGGCAAGACTGACAATGTGCTCAACGGTCTTCAAATCTGGTATGGGGCACGACGTTAGGGTGTACAAACGACAGGTTGTCTTTTCTCTGTTCTGACTCTGGAAATCCAAGCCTTCAGCTTAGTCAGCGTGGCAATGTAACTCTGGTTTGTACAGGTTCTAGGAAATCAAGAAGGATTACCCCTTTCCTACTACAAAAAGACAGTGCACATCACTTTTCCCGCTGAGGGCTGCCTCATAGCTGCGTCTTGAACGTTTTCCTCGATGGGAAATTCCATGTCGCCACTCCTTGGACTGCTGTTTTGACCCAGGTTTATAATGGTGGCACCACATCTAATCACCAGTTATGATGCGATCCTGGAAACTGTCACCTTTATCCTCGTAATGGTTCAAGAGTTCATTACAATCTTGCATGCGGTGTTCGTTCTGTTCCTGTTCGGGGGACCCATCTGGCGCAAACTTTGTGATATTCCAATGTTGCTACTATCGTCCCCAACGGATTGAAGCCGACATCCAGCACCACAGACAGTTCCCTGGTCATAATCCTCCGATTTGCTGGGATGAGCAGAACGAGACGCTCTTCATTGGGTAGTGGAACATATGTGCATGGCCGTCCGAAACGTGGCTTGTCCTTTATGTCGCTTTCGCCACTGTTTAAACGCACAACCCACCACTTCACCGTGCTAACACCCACTGTTTGGTCTCCGTGAACATTCAGTAAGCTTCAATGAATGTCAATTGATGCAACTTTTTCCGCATGGAGGAATTCAATCACGCATCTCTGTTTATAACGTACTTCGATGATAGACGCCATGTTATCAGACTGCCCCTCTAGTGCCATCTGTCGGACGGAAACCAGATTTTTCGGAATTTGGCTGGACGGTTCAAACTTTACTGCCATACAGTCAAAGTAAGCTTCTGACATCGTGGGGCATCATAATAAAATAGAAGGCATAACTTTCGGAGCGCCTCTCGTATAAACCAGGTGACCATCTCCAACTGGGTAGACTCTAGCACGCATTAAATTGGGGATCGAACCAAATTTCTTTTGCTGGGAAAGAGACAATTGTTCTGTAACAGCTAAACTAATCTCACATTACTAACCCAATGCCAACCTCTCGGACATTCTACCACCTCGTCTCTAAGATGCGTTAAGAATGTACCAAAACAGGTATGGAAGCACTATCGTGACTCGATCACACACTCCCAGTCTCTATCGCGAGATAGCAGGAACAAGCGTGCGGCGGTAAACACAACGCTGGCTGTTTCGTTTTTATTTCAACAGCGAGTGGTCAGCAGTTAAACACTAGATGTTGTTACCGACAGAAATATGAATAAAAAGAGCCGTGTAACTTTTTATTTTACTGTTTGCTTTGTTTTAGCACTAACAAACACATCTGGTGCATAGAACTGATCTGCACTTGTTTGTTGGTGGAATAGATTAATAAATGGCTAGTTACTCTTGATGTTCATTTTCTGTGCAATTAACGGTTGTGGATTTAGTCCGGTGGTTTAGTGAGTCGGAAAAACTTCGGTAACATGTGCCATGACGCCTGTCTGTAGCCAGCTGCCTCACGCTTCTAGGACGTTTGCATTTCTTGTGACCATGTTGTCTCTGACAAGTAAGTGGATTGATTGAGAGCGATTGAATGAGTGCGATTGTTATGATGATTGTTTGAGTAGGGTTGTTTGGGTATGATAATTTCAGTAGGATTGTTTGATTATGATAATTTGAGAATAATTGAGAATGATAATTTCTGTAGGATTTTTTGAGTAGGATTGTTTGAGTATGATACTTTGAGAATGATTGTTTGAGCAGGATTGTTTGGGTATGATAATTTGAGAATAATTGTTTTGGTATGATAATTTTAGTATGCCATTACGAGTAGTATGGTTATTTAAAAATGATTGTCTGAGTATGATTGTTTGTTTACGACTGTATGTATATGATTGTATTCAGGTGTCTGAATATGATTGTCACGGTAGGATTATTTGAGTATATCTGATTACTTGAGAGAAGGATTGTGTCAGTATAACTGATCGAGTATGATTGTCTGACAAGTGAATTGGCAAAAACAGGTCTGTCCAACACAAATTCGAACCTTCCATCAATGGTCTTTAAGTGTCAAACCTGAGGCAAAAGGCGAGAAACTAGTGCTTCAGTTTGATCTATGGGACGCCACTCTGTTCAGGTCATGAATGTTGTTCAAGTCCATAGAGGAGCCCTCTCTGACGACTGTTCTGTGAAGAGTTGTTTTCGTTCTTCCTCTTGTCCAGATGGTGACCACATAAACGCCTGCAGAGCGAGTCTGTTGCTGTCCATTCTAAGAACATGCCCGATGTATGTCCACCGTTTTTTTCCTGAGTGATGAAACATATTGTTGATTGGTGACTTCTTTCATTATTTTCTTGATTATGAATTACTCCCAGACAATGTTCAACAGTTTTCTTAGATATTTTCTCGGAAATTCATCTAGTTTCTTATCCGATGCGTTTATCTTCCTGCACTCATTCCATAGGGGAGTATTGGTAATGATGATATCTGTCAATTGTTGTCGATGAGGGTCACCAACATCACCCTTGTTGTATGTGATCTGTTTTGTTTTGCTTGTGCACTGGCTGTCATGTTTCGGCATAGTGTTTGCTTATCGGTCCAAAGCGAGCACGGAATGTTCTATTAGAAGGTTTGGTGTAGTGTTTGTGGACCTCATGTGGCTTATCGGTCCAATGCGAGCACGGAATGTTCTATTACATGGTTTGTGGTAGTGTTTGCTGGACCTCATGTGGCTTATCGGTCCAATGCGAGCACGGAATGTTTAATTGCATGGTTTGGTGTAGTATTTGCTGGACCTCATATGGCTTATCGGTCCAATACGAGCACGGAATGTTTAATTGCATGGTTTGGTGTAGTATTTGCTGGACCTCATATGGCTTATCGGTCCAATGCGAGCATGGAATGTTTAATTGCATGGTTTGTACACTAGATCTTCTGCTGTCGGTGAGTGCAGTGCTGCTCTTTCCTTCCGGATCAGGCGTTTGGTTTGCGCCGTCTGCAAACGGCGACTCTCTCCTTCAGCAACGTCTACACTGACTGCATTTCGCCAGTCCAATCTGTTTTCCGCGATGCTCTCCCAATTGTCTTCATCTATGTGACATCATCTCCCAGTTGTCTTCATCTATGTGACATCATCTCCCAGTTGTCTTCATCTATGTGACATCATCTCCCAATTGTCTTGATCTATGTGACATCATCTCCCAATTGTCTTCATCTATGTGACATCATCTCCCAATTGTCTTCATCTATGTGACATCATCTCCCAGTTGTCTTCATCTATGTGACATCATCTCCCAGTTGTCTTCATCTATGTGACATCATCTCCCAGTTGTCTTCATCTATGTGACATCATCTCCCAGTTGTCTTCATCTATGTGACATCATCTCCCAGTTGTCTTCATCTATGTGACATCATCTGCGAGTTTTCTTCAGGCTGTCCTTAAATCGCTTTTTTGGGCGACCTCCTTTTCGTCAGCCTTGCCTAAGATCACCTTACATGAGTCTCTCCGATAGTCATGTGGCACAAGGTGCCCAGCCCATCTCAGCTGTGCCGCCTGTAGCGATGCATAAATGCTTGACATGTCTGCTCTCTTCCGGACTTCAGTGTCAGTGACACGGTCCTTCCTGTCAGAGGATGCTGAATATGCGTCTCACGCTGGTTGTGTGAAAGTGGTTCAGTCTCTTTGCGTGTCTCGCATAGAGAGGCCAATTATCGCACACGTATAACAGAGTGGGGAGGATAGCAGCTCAGTAGACCTTGAGCATTGTCTTGGCGCTAATGCCCCGGCACTCCAATACTGTTGCGCGCATTCTACGGAAGGCTGCACTGGCTTTCATTATTCTTCTTTGTCCAGATTGACTGCTCTCGACAGTGTAGTGCCCAGGTATGTGAACTTGCGCACATCTTTCAGGATCTACCCATTTACTGCGATTTGTGGTTGTGTGTATCTTGTACCGGGAGTTGGTTAGTGCATAACTTCAATTTAAAATAAAATATATGACCAGTCCGAAATTGTCACACGCAGCAGAGAATCGGTCCATGTCCTCCTGCATTTGAGTTGCTTTTCACGGCACAGTCGTCAGCAAATACAATTCATGAATCATGTCACCTGCTACTCTGGTTTTTGCTGCCATTCTGCGAGCATTGAGGAGCCCACAATCTAATGGGTATGCCAGATTTGGCTGTTCTAAAAGCGTCCGACATCACACCTGAGAACATCATGCTAAAACGAGTTGGAGCGAGCACAGATCCCTGTTTGACACTGTTTGTCACGTCAAACGTTCTGGAGGTATCTCTGTTTTCCAGTAATTGAGCACATACGCCTTTATGGAGTTGTTTCCCCGTGGTGATGAGCTTGGTGGGGCAGTTGAACTTGGACAGGGCCCATCCACAATCCACATTTGCTTGCCGTATCGAATTCCTGTATCTGACATGTAGCGAAGATCATGTCCACAGTTCCCCGACCGGTTCTGCAGCCACGCTGACTTTCTGGGAGATGATGCTAACGTTGTAGAAACAACCTGAGATTGGTGAGCTCGCTCAGTGAATTTGATCTATAGATGTTCGTTTTGTTGGGTAAAGGCAGCTGCGGCTAGAGCAATGCAAGTGAACATTTCCTTAGATTTATCTCCATCTGGATTTGTTGCTGGAGTTGTAATCTGGAGATTACTCTTTTTTGTGCGTCCTGAAAAGGACGTTTAGTGGCAGGTTGTCGTAGTTTCCTCACATCCCGGGCGTGCTGATGAAGGTGAATCGGGGTCCTCAAGGCGGTTGTGCTATACTTGGCTTCATCTGCCTGTCGTCCACTACTACGGGGATCATGTCGATCCCTCACCTCGTTAACCAGGCTGCCATGAAAATAGCATGTTTCCAGGGAGGACTACGGTGAAGTCGAGGTGAGGGTCTTCGCAGTAAATTTTGCATGACCCTGACTAACATGTCTGATCAGTACGTTTTGACTGACCAGACGTTAGTCTTCCTTCCCTCTCCATCTTGGGTCATTTTGTTTCCTAGATAAATAAAACTATTCACTTTTTGTAATATCTCTCCATGAAACCGGATACATGCAGGCTTGTTGGTGAAATTCATGACCGTCGTGTTGGAAGCATTTAGCTGAAGATCCCATCTTAATTTTATATTGGGTACTTTTAAAGACGTAACAAAATAATAGTATTGAACCCTTTAGAGACCTGCCAGTTTTGTCAAATATTTATTAATATCAAACTATTTGAGCTAAAACTATGACTAATAAATCTAAAGTCATATAAGTCAATTAATTGTCGATTGTAACCGATGTTTGACAAGTGGGCACTTTCGGACATTGGGACTGTAAAGGGATAATTAATCTAGACTTTTATATGGACTTTTTGGTTAGTTAAAACTTTATTAAACTTTTAAAGAAAAATGCAATTATATTAAAAAACAACAATAACAAAATGAATTGTCAAATATTCACAAGAATCCCTTAATGTTTTACTAACCTGTATGGCGAACTGATATGCTAGTCCGGTCAGGCACACCATACTGACCAGAACGTCGCGTCAGGGTCAGGCACAATATACAGATCAAGACTACAAACCTCTCCATGTAGCGTTCACTGGAAACAGAGCTGTTTTCAAGGCAGTCTGGCTGACGAGATGTGAATCGACGTGATCCGCGTAGTAGTGAGCATCACACAGATGAAGCCAAGCAAAGCACAACTGCCTGGAGGACCACTATCCTCCTTCATCAGCACGCTCGGGATGGGAATAAAGCTACTACAACCTGTCGCTTAACGCCCTTTTCAGTGCGCACAAAGAGTAGACTTCCTCATTGTGGGCATTCAACAACAACAACAACAACAACATCAACTAACACTTATGTTTTATCAAATGTTACGTTTGAGGACCGATCAACAAAAACTAAAGTATTTAAAGTGTGAAGCTTTTGTCAATGAAATAGTTTTCATTTAGTAGCAATGAAAGTCAATTGACGCACATTTGAATGAACGAGACATCCCTTTGTCTTTAGATTTGCATCGTTTAATGGAAAGTCTATTCCGGCCAAATCAAATGGTCGGGTAAACTGTCTGCAGTCAACTGTATCGACCAAATAATTTCCCGTCTAATTCAAAGTTTTTGTTGTCTTGCTCAATGCCAATTGTTTTACCTCATTCGTCGCAATGGCTGCTGTATTTACCATGAGGTAACGTTACACTTTAATGTAAGTGTAATCACCAGTAGACCTGTAGTTTACATTTTCTTTTTAAAGTGTGTATTATATTTGATTAAAAACAAAAAAGCAATTCAGTTCAAGTGCCATCTCCGCATCAAAGGTCGACTAGAATGAATTTCAAGTGAAATAATAATATTAATCTTTATAATAATAGTTGCACATCGCAAGCGACGATCGTGACAGCATGAGACTACTGCTGCGAAATGTATTTTCTTATGACTGTAAAGACCAATCCTGAAACGGCATACCCTGCCACATTCAGAGCACACATGTGGGGCGCCGCTGTTCATCCGTCGCGCTTTTTTTTCCGGGCAGCACGTTTTCAATGAGCATCTACTATGACTTCACTCTCTGCGATCTGAGCACCCTAGGTGATACTAGCGCGCCAGGTAGTACGGTTTTGTGCAAGCAGCTTCCAGGAGGTGACATCAATATTGAAGCTTTTCAGAGACACTTTCAAGGAGCCTCGCCTCTGGATATCGAGCTAGAAGCTTTTTTGACCTCTGCCTGGTCAGGCAAAATGTACTGTTCAGACAAGTTAGTCAGGGTCAGGAAAAATATTCTGGCCAAGACCCCCACCTTGACTTCCTCGCAGTCCTCCTTGTAAACGGTTGCTCTTCTTGACAGCCTGGCTAACGAGTTGGGGGAACGACTTGATCCCCGTTGTAGTAAGTAACACTCAGACGAAGCCAAGCATATCCCAGCCGCTTGAAAGACCCCGGTCCACCGTCATCAGCACGCTCGGCATGTGAGAAAAGCTACTATAACACCCCATTTAACACCCTTTTTCAAGACGCACAATGGCGTAAACAGGCAACTCTACCTAAGATCGTGTCCTCCATATGTTGTACGTCTGGCAACTCTACCAAAGACTGTGGCCTCCAGTATAGGATGTCTGATAACTCTCCCAAAACTGGACTATTGACTTTCTCTAGTGTTATGACTACTGCCTGTTCCATAACAAAAACATTTATTAAATGAACTCCATGTTCAAATAAAAAATACTAAACTTTATCCAATAAGAGAATTTAAATTTCTGGGATAATACGACTCACATACGACTGCATAATGAACAGATACATAGAGAACTAACATACACAATAAAAGCAGTGACATATAAGTTATCACATTTGCGAAGATATTCTAACATTCCAACGAAGGCAATAAGTAAAATGATTAAAATTATGCTCAAATCATCTTTCAGTTATTAGTGTCAGACTTGGACCCAGACCAGTCACAAGAACGAAAGATCAGAACATGTCAAACAAGATGCTTGCGAAAAGTGGACAGGGCCACTAGAAGAAACAGAATGAGAAATGAAGGATTCCAAGAGATGGGAACGACCCCATATGACATTATGTGGACAGACAGACATAATTAAATGGTTTGCTCAAAGGACAAGAACGTGTGCAAACATTCAAGTCGTGCACGTTAAAGGACCACTACAGAGGCGCACGCTACTTTTGCTAGGATCCCGTAGATGTCCTGACCTCATGGGTTCGCGAGATCTATCTAATTGGTCTTTGTGTAGTAGAGTGTTCCTATCCTAGATTGTCTGTCTTCCTGGAATCTAATCACCACCTGCTCGGCCGTTGATCACTCTGAGATAGGACCCTCGCTAGTGATGCTCGGTTCCGGTGACCCTACACGAAACACACGTCCTTGCCAGCATAGCTCACTGGGTCATTGTGGCGCACACGTCCCCAAATCCATGATAGTATCTTTTGGGTTGGGTGTAGGTGGAGCTCTAAAATTATCAACGGACAGCAGATGGCACAGGAAAGAATATAGTACCACGTCATTCAATGACATAAGTGGACAAATGAGATACTACTTACTTTCTGTGTCCAATCACCACGTTATATATCTTGCTTCCTATATTCGGCGACACGGATTGCCTTGTCGTTTACCTCCAGCATGTCGCGCCTATTGCATGTTTCCTGGAGATTGGGGCAGGTTATCAGGTGGTCTGGTCCTGTATTGCGCCGCAATCACATGTGTCATCATCTGTGTATCCCCATCGCTTCATATTGACAAATGAGATAATATAATGATATACCCGTCTGATCGAGTACACAACTCGAACCACTAGCTGGGATCAAAGACGCAGCAGTGAATGAATTGATAACAGCCAGCAGCTCATAGCTGGCTGAGTGCATCAAGATCAGCTGACTAAGAGCCTATTCTGCTTCCAATTGTCGGCCCTGGAAACAGGCTGCACTAGTCATTAGTGTAGTCTGACTAAGGGGTAGGGATCGCAGAGGGAAGGCAAATCCGGTATTCCCCCAAAAAGCCAGTTGAATTCGGATGTGTCGGATCGAAAGGCGCAGATATCACAGCCTCGTTGTAGACTGCGACACAGCGTCACAACGACCTTTTGAGGACAGACGCAACAAAACGAAAAAGCCGACAAATTCTGGCTGCAGACTAAAATATTATCCGTTCTGCAAATAAAAAATCGGTCATAATGGGTCGGGAGGACACACATAGAGTAGAACATGTTCTCCAAGTATATCGGGTTTAAGAGTTGTTATTTCGAATGCCCACAATGAGTAGGTTTACTCTTTTGTGCTCCCTGAAAAGGACGTTAAGTGGCGGGTTGCAGTAGCTATCCTCACATCCCGAGCGTGGACCCGGGTTTTCTAGGCGGTTGTGCTATGCTTGGCTTCATCTGCGTGTCGCTCACTACTACGGGGATCACGTCGATCCCTCACCTCGTTAGCCAGGCTGTCATGAAAACAGCCCGTTTACAGAAAATTCTACTAGGAAACCGAGGTGAGGGTCTTGGCCAGTACATTTTGCCTGACGCTGACAAATATGTTAGACCAGACGTTAGTCTTCCTCTCTCGGTTCCATGAGAGGAGCAGTTGGACAGCATACAACCATATCACCCCTCTCAGGGCCGGATTTAGACTTGGTGAGGCTCTAAGCTATTTGAAGCTATGAGGTCTTTTGTTCAAAAAAATTACAACAGAAGGTCTCACAACACTTGAAGACATTTTCTTGTATTCCATTTATAATTTAATTTAAATGTAAAGGTAAAGGTCAGTCTCATGGCAACAATTGCCGTCAGGGATGAAGCAGCTCTTCATGTACTAAACCATAGTTGGGTGGCCAGTTCCTTTTCTTGCTGTTTACACCTTTTCCAACTCATACGTCAGGTACCCATATACAGCGGGGTCGACTGAAGGAAATGGAAACGAAACGTACCAGAAACGAAACACACCGCGAATTTTGTCTGTCCGTCCATAATTTCGAACCCTGGTACGGTGTAATTCCAGTCTTAGCAAGCCAAGCTTACTGTCGACTAGGCTACACGTTCGACATTATTATTTGTATTATTATTTAATAGCAAGACATTTCTGGATTACTGGACGTCCCGTTTCTCAGAGGTGGTTACGTCGCTACGGGTCTCAACTTGGTTTCCTTTGTCTTCTGTCTTGTACCACGGTGGACCAGTGGGTGATAAGTTTCCCATCTGGAGCATCGTAGATATTGTTTCCTTTTTTTTGTGTGTAGTTGTTGCGTTCGCCTTATTTCTCTATTCCCCAAGGCGGTGTGCGTTGCACTGTGGTTTCTATTTTGCGCATGTCGGCCCAGTGCATCCGACTTCAGCATGAATTTTATGTAAGCCGCTGCTTCCTCCTGCATTTTCTAAGGGTTTGCTTCCCCGGGATAACGGCCGATGTTGTGATGGGGATCGAACCCAGCACCATCGGATTGGGAGCCGTGTCACTTACCTACTAGATCACGTCGTCCCCTATATTGCGTCTGAGTTCGAGGGAGTCAGAAAAGAGCGTAGGGGGTCTTCCCAGTGGTCGTCTTCTGTCTCGTGGCTACCAGACTGCTGTCGCTGTGCTCCAATGGTCATCAGTTCTCCGGAGCAGGTGACGAGTCCAGCAATGCTTTGCCTTGTCTGCGTGGGTAACTGCATCCTTCACCAATGACATTTGCCGTACGTCAGTGTTGTGAAGACCTTTTAAACGTTGGTTGTGAAGCGTGAGGCCGATCAACGTTTGAAAGGTCTTCTAGAGGGAGATACATTTAAATAGCAAGACATTTAAAGTGCAAAATAGCAACTTATTTTGATTCAAATTAATGCATTTATTAATTACTTAATTACCATCCATTCGTATTCAAACGGCTGGGTGGGGTTGCCAGATGGACCAGCGGCGTTGAATTTGATATTGGACTGCCAATTAATTGGAAACAAGTGTAGTTTCTTCCCCCCCCCCCCCCCCCCAACATTGTGAAAATGTTTGAAGCCCCAGTGGATTGTGAGGCCCTAATCTGCAGCTTGTTTAGCTCAAGCATTGACCTCACCCAACCTCAACCCATTACAGGCCGCCGACCATCGTAGACGATGATGGCATACTTAATTTTGCTGGCGATTTTGTTTTTAGTAAGGATTAACTTCGCCACTTTTTATCCTCACTCTCTCGTCTCGTGCCGCCCAACCCCAGTGGCAAGTCAAGGACAAGCCGACTAGGGGACAACTGTATGACGTATCAACTGTATCAACTTATATGACGAAGAGAGACACTTGTCATGTCGGCAGGTGATTGAAGCAAATACTTGTGATTGTCTGAGATCGAACGACTACGAAACAGGTATCCATTTAGGGGACATTCGTTTTGTACTTCCTCGTATGTCAAGATTCGTACATCCTCTACTGTTCATTTTTAGGATTATTTGGGTATCTTATCTTTGGCGTTCGTCCTGAAAAGAAGGTTGGGAAGTTGTGTCGTCGTTTTCAGCGAGACTGCGATATCTGCGCCTTCTGGCCTGACACATCCAGATTCATCTGGCGTTTTTGGATGCTGGGTTTGCCTTCCCATTGTGATCCCTTATCTCTAATCCAGATTACACTGTTTTCAGGGCCACCGCTTGGAGGTTGAATCAAGTATTGGTCAGCTCTGGTTTGCTGGCTCTGATAGCTCATTCACTGTGCAGCATCTTTTGCTCGTGTAGTCTTGTCTTCTGATCTCATTCCCTGTTCTGCATCTTCTGTTCGTGTAGTCTTGTCTTCTGCTCTCATTCACTGTGCTGCATCTTCTGTTCTTGTTGTCGTGTCCTCTGCCCTCACATTGTTGAATGTCCTATTTTTGTACATTTTTATAGCGGGTGGTTTATTTATTTCATTGTAAAATTGTAATACACATAAAACTTGAAATAAGAAAATTATTAAAGCTAATCACTTATGTTAGTATTGATGTGGTAATGTCTCTCTCTCTCTCTTTCTCTCTCTCTCTCTCTCTCTCTATCTCTCTCTCTCTCTCAATCCATCTCTGTATATATATCTCCCACTCACACAAACACGCACGTACACGCACGCAATCAGATCACAAACTGACGGGGTATTGCTAAAGAATGTAGTTGGTAGTTTCTGAAGGTGTCATTACGTCGCAGCAACATCCAGCTTTATGATTACTGTAGGTAGGAGACGCTGTGTATCGTGTTTATGCGCGCAGCTCAAATACAACATGGCGTCTGTGCTCACGAAGTGTACAATCAGAGAACAGCGTCCTGTGCGTTATTTATGGGAAGGGATGGCGGATTGGGGGGTTGGGGGGGGGGGGGGGGAGGGAGACACAAAATAATTTTCTGCAAAGGATATTTATAAAACAGATGCTTCCTGTTTACGATGAGACGTGTTTGTCGCGTCAAGCGGTACATAACTGGGTTGAGACATTTTCTTAAGGACGCCCAAGAGTAGCTGATGTATCCCGATCTTGTCGCCATGTTCGGATTGCAGCGGAAGCATTTGTTCGCCGGATGGAGGAGATGCATCGAACTGACAGGCAATTGACGATGGCCATTTTAGAAATTGCAATAGGGTGTTGGTATGGTTTAGCCTACAGAATAATTACATTTCCGGAACGTTTGACCAGAGAACTAAATATCGAACAAAACCCGAATCGAACAGGTCTTTGCATCGTTTCTGTCGGTCTGGTGATGATGGAGTTGTCATGCTGAATATAATTGTTATTGTGGACGAGTCATTAGCCTGCATTCTGCGATTAATGTCAACTGGTCGACATCCTCCATCTGTTATTAACCTTATTACCGCTCTCTGATCAACTCTGGACGGATTCCGTATCACACCCGCGATGTTTTCAACGGGTTGCCGAGGAAACTTTGAGTCGGAGGATAATGGCAATTTGCAAACTTGATTGTTGGAATATGCTGTTTACACCAAGAGTGACGTCCTCATGCGCATCATAGGTATATTCCCTTATTGCAGTTTGGTCCGGTTAAATTTAAACACGCCTCGTAATGATTTAAGAGCAGTACTCTGTCAACTATGCCAGCAGTCCGCACCAAAAAGGGTAGTGGTGCAGTGGGTTCGCACTGGCCACAATAGACTGAGGTACCACCTATTCAACAAATTGAAGATAGGTGGCACTGACGAATGCCCCTGTGGTACCGAGAAAATGACCGCTGAGCATTTGCTGCAAAACTGCCCGACATACGAGGATCAGAGAGAGCAGATGTGGCCATCACCAGTGGCAACACTAGACAAGCTCTATGGCAGTGTCGACAGCCTCAGGATGACCGCTGCTTTTTTTCGAAAAAATAATGGTTGCTGTCTGACTGCGTACGATGAAGAAGAAGAAGAAGAAGAATATATATATATATAATACGAGTTTGAAGAAATAATATCTCTTTTGTGTCAAGATTAAATTTGTAGTAGTATTTCCCACCTCGTCCATCTACTCGTAATGATAATCCGATATTTTGCAGTGTGTTGGGTCATATGGTACGCTAGACTCGTCGTTATCAATATTTATATCTGTACACACATGAATAGCGTATTTGGATAAACGAATTGGGTAGGGCATATATACAAGGACATCTTGGGTTACAGAACTATTCATCGCTATAATTAATGTTTACCAGACATGAAATCGATACCTGCAGCGATACCTATTTGTAAGTAAATCTTGCCCCCTACCATTCCGTCCAGCAGACAATTTGTTTTATATTGGAATGTCAAGCGTTGCATGCGAAGATTCAGTCATGTTTTTGATTGATTGTTTGTCAGGATTTGTTCATGCTTTCTGGGAAGTTCGCTACTTCAACCACATATATATTTCTGTCAATTGTATTAGGGTTGATAAATCTTATGGTTGATAAATCTTATGGTTGATAAATCTTATGATTGATAAATCTTATGGTTGATAAATCTTATGGTTGATAAATCTTATGGTTGATAAATCAACTTTATCGTGTGGCAGTCACTTTCGGGATTAAGCTCCGATGACGGTTCATTGATTTTTTTCAGGGCTCAGGACAGAACATTAGTGTTTATCTTTAGTAGCTAGTGCTGTGAGTAATAACCATACTTTAAAAAAACCAACAAAAGCCCTTTTATGGTTTAGTAGCGGAAGATTGAGAACGAACGATGCCAAGCCAAGCCAAACAACATAACAGTAATTCGTACACGTACATAGACATGTCTAAGTCAAAGTTATAGTTAAGGGGCATAGGCTTTTATTATTTTAGGATGTCATTAGACAGCAGTAGCTTGTACACATTTACACACACACACATATATACCTACATACAGCTACTCTTTCGCTCTCTCAGTATCTCTCTATTTCTTTCTCTCTCCTTTTCTTGGTCTCTGTCGCTCTGGATATATATATATCTTGATCTTGATCTTGATGATCCGTTCCTCAGCGTAGCTGCGGGTTCCAACTTCGTCTCCAGCGGACCCTGTCTTAAGCCACGGAAATATGTAAGATACTCGATCCCTAGCCATCTCTCCTACCTCCGCCACAGTCAACCCCAAAGTTTCTGTAATGTGCGTTGTTTATCTGCCCGTCTCTGTTGTCCGGTTCCAAAGCCTCCATTATCGTTCATTTGAGGTCATTGCGACATTTGAAGCATATTAGTTTCCTGGACATAATGTTGTTTACTAACTAGTTTTCGTCTCTATTCGACTCCTGTAGGATTTCTGCCTTTTTCGTTTTCCCTGTATATGGTATTTTGAGCGCACTCCGGTGGCATTTTAGCTCGTAGGATTCAATCTTCTTCCGAAAGGTTTGTGTGGTTGACCTTGCCTCACATCCGTACGCTGCAACCGGAACGACGGATCTTCAATTGAGTCCTTTTGTTAGTATTCTGCCGTATGTTTTGTTTTCCTCACTTTAGTGCCTGCAGTTCCTACGCAACTAAGTGTATACTAAACATCCCGTTAAAGTGGCATATTTGGTATATGGTGTTGGACAACATTTTTCTTGACCAACGGCCCATGACATGGTCAACATGGTCAACGTCAACATGGTCAACGTCAACATGGTTAAAATTGTCAACATGGTCAACATGGTCAACATGGTTAACGTCAACATGGTCAACATGGTCAACGTCAACATAGTCAACATGGTCAACATGGTCAACATGGTCAACATCACACCGGCCGCCTTTACTTTCCAAGAACATTCTGGTACCCAATTGTTTTAGGTCGTGTCAACCTCAGGAGATGTTTTGCGATCTGAAAAATCCTGCACCAACTAGGGACCGAACCCGGTTCGATCGACTGGGAAGCCAGTGCAGCAACCACTGCGCTACCTCTGCGCTCTAACGTCAGCGTAAATGTCTCTAAAGAAAGCAGGGATCCGCATGAGCTTATCGTCATCTCAATAGAGCTTGTCTTGGATTGAAGCGAGAGATGACCAAATGTGCCTTTTCAGTATCTCGTATGGGACACGAAAGAAGCCTCCACATTTGGCGTCCTCTGGAAACAACCATCAGTTGGCTAATTCTTTCAGCACCAAACCACCATGAATCACAAACCAATTCACAAACCAGCACTCGTGTTGATTTCAATCAACATCGAGGGGCTAACCAGCGAAAAGGAAGCAATGTTATCGGATATATGTAAACAGCGTAATTGCGATGTCCTAATGGTCCAAGAGACCCATCGCGCAATCGCTGGTCAATGACCGAATATACAGTGAATGAAACTTGTTGCGGAGACACCCCATGAGAAATATGGAAGCGCTCTGTTCGCCTCAACAGACTTAGACATCGAATCAGTACACCAGTTTCATGGAGGAAATATAGAGACTATTACAATGCAAACCAAGGCTTGCACAGTGACGTCAATATACAAGCCACCCAATGATGATTTCGAGTTTCAAGAACTTGTCAATTTCAGAACCCGGAAAACCCAAATAATCATGGGCGATTTCAACTGCCACAGCACGGCATGGGGATAGAATGAGACAGACGTCAATGGTGAAAAATTAGAGAGCTTGGCTGAGAACACTGGCCTACTACTCTTACATGACCCAAAACTACCAGCCTCTTTTAACAGTGGCAGATGGAAACGGGGATATAATCCTGACAATATTTCTGTCAGTACTCAAATATTTAATCATGTGACAAAAGACATGGGAGAACCTATTCCAAGAACGCAACATAGACCCATTATATGTAGTGTTAAAGCAATGGTCGAACCAGAGAACGTAGTCTTCAAAAGACGGTTTAATTTCAAACGCGTCAACTGGGTCCCATTTGCATGTGACCTAGACACAGAGGTGGCCAAGTTAGAACCTAAGCCTGCAAACTATGACGCTTTTATAGAATTAACCAAATCAATCTCCAGAAGACTTATCCCATGAGGATACCGATCACAGTGCATACCTGGATTAAACGATGGATCAAAGGCACTGTACGAGCAATATAATCTGCTGTTCGAAACAGACCCCTTCGGCGAGCAAACCATCCAGGCTGGAGAAGATCTTCTTCATGCCATCTCAGAATTCAAAACGCAAAAGTGGCGTAGCCTGGTGGAAGACTTGGACATGAAGCAAAACAGCAGGCGAGCACGGAAACTCATTAAGAAGCTAAGCAATGACCCAACATGTGCTCCAACTGGGATAACGCAAGTTACTCCTAACCAAGTGGCCCACCAATTACTGATGAATGGCAAAACCAACTATGGGATACTCAGATGTCGACACATGTGAATGCGGCGCAGTTGAGGACCAAGATCATCTGATGACCTGCCCCAACCTCCCTGAAACCTGTGACATGAACGACATTGATGGAGGCAAACGACAAGGCAGTTCAAGTTGCTGAATACTGGACGGATGCTGTGTGTCATTGTGTTTGGACACGGAAAGTAAGTAAGTATCTCGTATGTTGGACACTTCTACAGCAGATGTTCATCAGTCATTGTTATCAGTACCACATACATCGGTGTGTCCTAATTCTAACTTGTTGAAAAGATG
Organism: Ariolimax columbianus; assembly: GCA_036924085.1. Taxonomy (NCBI): domain Eukaryota; kingdom Metazoa; phylum Mollusca; class Gastropoda; order Stylommatophora; family Arionidae; genus Ariolimax; species Ariolimax columbianus. The sequence continues at coordinate 84,164,622 of JAVGWX010000003.1, forward strand.
GTATCACAACCTGTTGTGGCCTGTGGGGAGTCTGATAACCACCACATGTTCGACCATGTTGAGCTTGTAGTAAGCTTCATATTATTGTCGTCCTGCATGCTCCGCTAACCACTTGTTCTTGCTTCTGATAAACCTTCTGACCTCTTCACGAGTTATACTTATATTAGGTTGAGACAGCGTTCTGCATTCTCTTGCAAGTATGCCAGCCTCCTGATAGCCAAGTACGTTGCAATGAGAAGGAATCCACTGAATCACTACTGTCATGAATCGGGAACATAGTTTAGAGAGTATGTATATATATATGTATACACACACACATACACACACACACACACACACACACACACGCACGCACGCACGCACGCACACACACACGCACACGCGCACGCACGCACGCACGCAGGCAGGCACGCACGCACGCACACACACACAGACACACACGAGCTGCCCTGAAACTACTTTTATTTGCTGCATGAAATCCGCGTACATGGTTCTTGCAGTCTTGGGCAGTTAAACAGATGTTCGGGGTCTTGCATGGCTCCGCTTCGTATATACCGTCGCCCGCTTATTCCGCATATCGCGGCAAGGTATGCTTTCACGTGGGAATGTAAATATATATAGACAAAGGGAAATAAGAATGATACTCTATAAACTACATCAACGGTTCAATACAGTGAACTCTATCTCATAGCTACCTCAACCTGATAGACGTCCTTAGACCGACGTCTCACTTGGAAAACACAAATTTTAAAGACCCAGCTGAGGGCGAGGCTACGCATGTCCATCATGAAGAAACTTGCTGGTACTACTTGGGGTGCTGACGGCAACACACTAAAGAAATTATACACAGGCAAAGTGAGACCAGTTTTGGAATACGGCATTGCAGCTTGGTCCACGGCATCTAAGTCAAACTTTGACAAAATAGGGCGAACCCAGAACCAAGCAGCCCGTATCATAACAGGAGTCCAGCTACATCCAATGGAAGACCGCCGAGACTGCAGAATCCTACAGTAAGCGGAAACATTAAAAAGAATCATGGACCATCCGATGCATCACAGACTACATGGGTTGGGACGCGGTAGGCTAAAAAGGAAATGTTTTACAGTCAAGGCAAAAGAAAAGGTTAAAAACAATGCTGCACTCTTCTCTTAAACGAAAAAATAAAACCAATACCAGCATGCTCCATCCGCTGCCTCTGAAAAGGAAGACCCTTCCCTGATATTATATGCAATATCCCCAACATCGAAGACAAAAAGACACAAACAGAGGAACAGAAAAAAAACACATCGTTACAAATTACATCAACCAAATATTTCCACCAACAGCCTGGACATACGCCTATACGGATGGCTCAGCCAAAGATTGGAAACGTGGAAGGAGGCATCACTATAAATCTAAAAAGCAAAGTATACTCAGCAGCATTTGCCACTGGGAGACCCTGCAGCAACGTCAGTGCCGAAGCCATTGCCATGACACAAGCAGCTGAAACCCGTTTAGACCACAAGGAGTAGGTAGAAAAGGAAGTGGTCATTTTGACAGATGCCCTCGCAGTGTTAATGGCGCTCAAGAACCAGCACAAAAATGAACTTGGTGCTCTGGCAGACTCGCTCAAACGCCTGTCCCAGTGCTTAAAAAAAGAACAGTCCAGTGGATACCAGCCCACTGAACATTTCAGGCACCGAGGAGGCGGACAGACTCGTCAGAGAGGGAGGAATGCTGCAGCAGAGTGATACAGAAATCCCATACTATGAGACAAAAGCTTTCATCCGGGCAACGTACAGTGCAAAATGCAAAAAAGACCACCCTGGCCACATAGAAAACGAAGCCTACCATCAACTCTCCAGGCGAGACCAGGTGATAATTCTCTGGCTACACACAAGTCACAACAGGCGTATATGCCATCTGTACAACAAGTACTACAGACCATTGTGCCTGCGGCACAGCCCCAACGAAGGCAGAACATATTTTGCAGTCCTACCCACTGTATACCAACAAAAGAAGTAGCATTTGGCGACAGTCAGTGTCCTTCCACGAGAAGCTCTACGGAAGCGTACAGAACCTTGAGTCTACTGCTGCCTTCGTTAGAGACATTGAAGTTGAGGTCTGAAGACGAACGAGGAATAATAATAATAAGAACCTGATATAGGTATAACTTATGAACAGGCCAGGAGCTTTACAAGGAACAAGTGGCAAGGAGAACAAACAGGTCATCAAGCAAATTACGCGTATTGAAGGGAGCAACATAATTGAGCAGATAATAATCGTTATACTCCGCACAGGTCATAACAGACTGAGATACCACCTGTTTAACAAAGGAACATGAAAACATACAGATTAATGTGTATTTGGCACCGACAATAAATAGCTGCTGAGCATCTACTACAAAGGTGTTCAACATAAAAGGAATAAAGCACCTGGGGCCAATAGCATTTCAGGACGAGCTCTATGGAGATACCAATAACCTCATGAAAACCACTGCTTTCTTGGGATATATTGAAATTGACGTTTGAAAGAAGAAGAAGCAGAAGAAGAAGAAGAAGAAGAAGAAGTAAATATATAGCTCTACTTGAAGTAACTAGTGTACTTGACAACTAGTCAATAAAAATATGAACAGATTTGGCTCGGTTATCACACCGGGGCAGAAGCAAACCAGAGCTTACGTTAAAACCACAAGACCTTCTTCAGCGACAAAGAACAAACGAAAAAAAACTAACGAAGGACAACAACAACAATGAGAATGGATACAACAACAGATACAATACCACTATAGGCGATAACCATTACCAAGAGGTTGTCCATGTTTGCGTGAAGCACAGTATGCCGGTTATGAAATATTAGGGCAAACACATTTCACAAAAATGCCAGAAATTATAACAAACCTAGCCGATTTTACAAGAAGAAGTGCTGATCCAGTCAGTCTTATGAGAACATCAATAATATAATATATGAAAACATCACGGTGAACGATTGACACTTACCCAGAAGAATGGATACATGTCTATACTGATGGGCCTGTTGTTAAGGCCACCAAATAAGCAGGATATGGACCATCCAGACATAACATCTCATGAGCTGTTTGATGCTTGTGGGGACATATGTTCAAACTATGAGGAAGAATAACAGCATTGGAAGTAACTCTGCAACCCTTGAGGACTATATTTGATGCTTTCCCATTAAACGCCCAAAAGCATCGTAATCTTTACAGACTCATTATCTGCCCTTGAAACTCTGGAAGATGGTGGCCATTGTAAGCTTTAACGTGCCCAGATATCCCTAGACGCCAACCAACTTATCACATCCCATCAAGTCAGAATAGTTATGCAATGGATTTCGAGTCACCAAAATACACCTGGCAAAGACAAGGTAGACAGACTGGCTAAGAAAGGATCAAGTCAAGAACAACAATACACACCAACAGCCCTACAGACAGCCAAACAACTACTGAAGACTGTGAACAAAGAGGCCTGGCTGAATTGATGGGCAATGGAAAATACTGCGAGAGAAATCTACAAACATATGACCATCCCAAATCCCAAAGCCAACATCCACCTCCTGAAAAGAAGAGATCAAAGCACCATTTTCCGACTTGGCACTCAGCACATAAAACTTAACAGTCACTTGAACAGAATCCAACCAAAACATGCTCCAGAGACCGGATGTGCACACATCACTGCGAAACTGTTGAACATCATCTTTTTTGAATGTCCGGCGCTTGATGGTGTTAAAAAAGAGCGTCTTCCACCAAGACTAGACAAATGGAACACTCTGTACTGAACTAAACAACAGCTCACAAACACTTGCATATACCACTATATGGCATTGGGCCAAAGGGCAGGAGCCCATTTGTGTTTTTGGGTAACCTCACAAAGACAACTCTTGGCTAAAGCTCTAGGAAACAATTAGGAATATATGTGGAGACGTTCTTGGAAAGTAATGTAAACATGGCTTACATAAAACACATAGAACCTGATAGGAGAAATAAGGACCAAGAAACACAAAAAGAAGCACACGCGAAGAACTAGAAGAAAAGAATAATAAATAATAACCGTCCATTGTGAGCTATGGTGACATCAGCAGTCAGACATGTTGTGTTGCATCTCACCGGTGAATCCGGAGGTGACTGCATAGTCTTTTTCTGGCATAGAAACCTCTTTCAAATAGGCAACCTTTAAGGTCAGAGTTAGACACATGTTAATCAGTTGTTTTGTCTTTTCGCACAATATTTGTTTTCCGCACCCGATAGAACCCGGGCTACTCAGCAATGGAGGCGCCTCTGATGGAAGTTCTACGCCATGTCTGACGATCTTGTGCCAGGTACTCCCATGAGTACATGGATATTGAAGCGTATCACAGATATTGAGAGAGTCTTTGAAATCCTTTTTTTGCCCACCAACCAAATGCATGCTCTCTTTCAGCTCAGCTGTTTGTGGGTGCGGTTGTCTGGCGTGCGCACGACTTGGCCGGTCCACCTGATCCGGGTCCTCTGCAACAGTATGTGAATGCTCGGTTTTTTAGACTTCGTGAGGATCTCAGTGTCTGGTACCCTATCCTGCCACTGTATTTTGAATAATCTATGGAGGCAGCTTGTAAGGACGTGGTTTATATTTCAAGCATACCTGATGTACACAGTCTACGTCTCACTGGTATACATAAGGATTGTGCGAACTACGCTCAATAGACTTTAAGTTTCGTATCAATGCCAAGACAACTCCGATTCCAGACACTGTTGTGTAGCCTCCCAAAGCCAGCACTGGCCTTGGAGATTATGTTACTGACCTCTCAGGCAATGGAAGTTTCCCTGGAGCGAGTAGGCTGCACAGGTAGCAGAAGCTGTCTACTGATAGAAGACGCGCATTCTTGACTGATATCTGGGTCGCTATATACATCAATCTGGTCAGGCTGAAACATGACTTCGGGTTATTTTGGTATTAAAATCGAACATGTTACAGGCTGTAGAGAACTTGTCCGCTTGTGTCTGCATGCCACGTTCAGTGTTCGCAGTGAGGGCACAGTCATCAGCAAAAAGTAAGTCAAGGATGGATGTGCTTTTTACCTTGGTGTAAGCCTGCTGTGGCCTGTGATTGACAAGTTTTCTGCCAGTCCAGTCCTGTATTTCATTTCCGCTGAGTTATCCATACAGCCATGAAAGCTATAGCTGAGCACATTAAAGAAGAAAGGGAAACAGAATGCCCAGGCAAGATAATAGAAATAATAATGTTCGCTTAGGCGTCTGAGGCCCGTTGCGTCGACCGGCCACATCCTTGACCCACAGCTGTGGCATGGTTCCAGGCCTCGTTCAGGGCGGGGTAGGAAGATGATTTTTGCTGGAGCGATACTGTTCGGGGACGGTCTCTTCTGCGCCTCTAGCCGGTCGGGGGAAGACTTTTGGGGCTGAGGAACGACTTGGTGTAGTATCATGTGGGTCGGTGTTTCCTGGTCAAGCCGTACAACATGATCGAACAAAGAAACTCGGCGTCGGTCTAGTGTTTCTGAGATTGGGTGGATGCCTGTTTTTAGCAGAGACCTCCACGTTGTGGATGTAGTCATGCCATCGGATGCCCAGGATACACCGCTGGTTGCGCATATAGAAGGTTTCCAGTCACAAAATGTCATGTTTTAAGCAATGTCCAGGTTTCAGAACCGTATAGCATACTAGAAAACACATAGATCAAATGGCCGAGGAGGCTGAAAAATGAGCAAGACAAAGTGACATTAAACAATATCACCAGAATATTATCAAGAAAAACAAAACAGAACCTCATCTCATCAATAAAAGGCAAATAAGGACAGAACACCCGCGGCAAAGAGAAACATCGAAACAAATGGGTTGACTACTTTAAATATACACTAACAATAAATATACGAATATCTCAAACAGACACAAAACAGGAAAGAAACCACTGCTGAAGGTAACTTTAATTTCACCAGAAGAATAATAATCATACAAGCACTCAAGCTTCTTTTAAAAGAATGGGAAAGCGACAGAACCAGATGAAATTCTCCCACGCCCCCACCAGAAGCCATGAAAGCGGACATCTCAATCACAGAGATGCTGCACCAATATTCCAGGAAATATGAGAACAAAAGGCCCTTGCCCAGAAGTGGAAAGATGGTCGCCTAATCAAATTACAAAAGACACAGATTCTTGCTTCATGCAGTGACTGGCGAGAAATAATACCAGAATTATTCGAATTATACAAGATTACTATGACGAGGCCACGTATAGAATAATTGACAAAAGGCAAATTGTCAGAACCCATTAACGTCTCACGAGGTCAGACTACTATCTCCAGCAATGATTCTCTTGGTCAGGAACTGGCTGATGCGGTGAAATAACAGAAGACAGAAGAACATATTTACAATAGACATCTGATAAGCAGTTGGAAAACCTCGATTTTGCAGGTTATATATGTATAAGAAACTTCACGTGGCCTTCATTGATCAAGACAAGACATTTGACAGGGTAAACAGATGTAAGCTATGGGAGGTAATGGAGAAATATGGTGCGGAGAGTCAATTACTGGATAACATCTGTGCCTTGTACGTAAATATGGAAGGACAGAGTAAGAACAAATGCCGGTATGACAAATTGGTTTGGAGTCCTAATTTGTGTACGACAGGGGAATGTTCTTTCTCTAGATTATTCATAATTTACGTGAATGCAATCACACCGCCACGAGCAATCCCTAAATGTACTGTTGTATGCTGATGATGATTGAGTAATATTTGACCAAAATGGAGAAGATCTAGAACACCGCCTAACCTATCTCAATTACGCTTGTAACGAATATGACATGAAGATCAACATAGGCAAGACAGAGTCTATGATGATATCACGTGAAAACGTGCAGAGAAGCTTCCACAGCAGTGACATAAGTATCAAGCAAGTAAGGGATTTCAAATTCCTAGGTAGTATGTTTACTGATGACGACAGGGTGGACAGACAGATCACACACACAATTCAGTAGGCGAGAAGTGGAAATAGAGAGAGAGAGAGAGAGAGAGAGAGAGAGAGAGAGACGGAGAGAGCGAGTGTAACAAGTGATGAATGTACATGGAAGTCTGTCATGGAAGTCTGTTTTGGCAAAGGAATATAATATGTTGATACCGTGCGACTGAAGACAGTCCATGAGGAAGATTAATCTATTCTCCAGCTCGAATCGTTGCCAATCATCAGCGGAGAGGGATTATACTTGTGGCTCTGACATCCTTCCCATCGTGCCCCAGACTGTTAAAGTGGTTGGCGACAGGAGAATCCGGAAAAGAGTGATACAGAGTTGAGTCAATAGTCGTACAAATGTTCATGACATATCGTATGGGGGTAATGGGAAGATTGAAGGTCTCAGGCAGCATCGAATTTTTAAATTATCTATATTTAATTCTTTTAAATAAATCTACCTTTATGGCAGGATCGTTGAAACGCAAGAAAAACAACAATTCATGTGTTAATAATGTTATTAAACGTTCATCAACTAACAAACATTTGTTTTTCTTGCAAACTGTAAATGAGCTTCTTCTGACCAACTCATTGAAATGTCTTATAACTCGACGCTGAAAAAGGTGTTTCATTTAACACCGTTGTTGAGCGCTCGGTGTCATACTAGTTCTGTGAATCATGGCGTATAGGAAAGAGTCAAGAAGTGATTGCCGCCATTTTGGACAACGTGTCTGGGCTAGATATATTTTCAAATATTGTGCGTCGTAAAAAAAGAAAAGAAAAAGAAAATATAAACAGATTTGGTGTGGATACAGAACAATGACTTAATCAGTCATTCTCCGATTGTGACATTTGAAACTGGTGTTTTAAACATAATAGCTCAAACAGTCAGATTATAGGAATGTAGTCTTATTCTTATTATTCTTCTTCCTTTTGCTCTTTCTCTTCCGTTTCTTCTTTTCTTTTTCTTTTTCCTCTTCTTTTTCTTCTTCTTTTTTTTCTTCTTCTTCTTTTTCTTCTTCTTCTTCTTCTTCTTCTTCTTCTTATTTTTTCTTCATCTTCTTCTATCTACTGGTGCTATGCTTCTAGCACAGTGAGTTTCACGAAGGAGACTGCACGTTTCAAGTCTTCGCCTGTTCCCCACATCATTTGGAGCATGGTAGCTTCCCCAGGCCAGACTGCCTCTACTTGGTCTGCAGAAGTTCGATATTCCCCCAGGATATTATCTAGTGTGTGTTTGGGTGTTCCACATTCGCACGTGGCGGTTTCTCTGAGACCCATTCTATGGAGGTGGGCTTTGAGTCTTCAATGTCGCGTTCTGAGTCTGGAAATTGTTGTCCGCCCATCTTTGCCAAGTTTATCTATGCTGTCATTTTCTGACTTGTGCTTTGTAAATTCGCTAATCCGTCCTCGTGGATTGTTTGAAGTGTCTGTGCTTCTTTATAGCTCTGTGGATGGCGAGTCTGTGCCAATCCTGTGTTTGTTAGCTTATCTGCCTTCTCGTATCAGAGGATCCCACATTGGGCCGGAATCCACCGTAGATTTGATTTTTGGGACAGCAACCTGATGATACCTTTTATTTCGTGTGAGAGTCTATCTTGTTTGGGATTTGAATGGCTTGGAGCTCCCTCTTGGAGTCTGTTAGAAAAGTGTCTAGTTAAATACATTTTATTATACACCCTACAGACATGCGACTAAAAATAATCATTCCTTGATTCTGCCATTAAAAATAATTTGACATTTGAAAGCATGCACGACCTACTAGATTATGCGAGTATCGAGTTCATTTTAAATACAATTCATTATACAACCTCGCTAACACAACCCATGCAATAATTCTGCAATAACTAATTACTATGTCTGTTATTAATATAAAATGGGTTACATGAAACGTTATAAATATTTGCGTAGTTTACAAAAACTTGTTTACCTCGTGTGGCAGGGAATAGCAAGGGACTAGTTATCATAGACTGCCGTGCGTTCTGCTATCTGAATAAGGACGAAAAAAACACCCACTGGCTTTAGAGTGTACAAAGAGATAAGATAAGATCTGATAACAAATAAAAAAATTTGTCCATTAGCGCTGCCGGCTAGAGTAAATAGTTCTGGATAATCGGACACCAAATCACTCCTTATCACATCCGACTACAATAAATATTTCCGGATAATGCATTTGGCAGATTATAATGCACTATTTTTGTCATATCACTGCTCCGCAGTTTCATTTCACTAGGATAATTCTGCTGTTGATTACTCCACGTAACAAGATGTAAAACTGTGTGTCGTGTTCTTTCTTTTCCATGTTCCGTCTTTTACTTCGGTACAATGTTACAGCGCATGACACGGGAGGAAATATTATCAATAAAACAGAAACGCGTACAAAGGGGTAAAGGTAGTCCTTCAATTTACACTGTAGTCACAGATTAAGTGTACGAGTGCTAGAAATTATTAGTATGTGCGGTAGACATTTCATTATAAGAGCGGTGGAAACTATTGTTTGAGCGGGGGAAATTACTGCAGGGGCGGTCAAAACTATTACTTGAGAGGTGGAAACTATTATTTGAGCGGTGGAAAGTATTGTATCAGCGGTGGAAACTATTACGTGAGAGATGAAAACTATTGTATGTGCGGGGGGAAACCGTTTTGCAGGAGCAGTGGAGAGTTTATTATAAGAGTGGGAGAGACGGCATTGTAGGAGCAGTGGAGAGTTTATCGTAAGAGTGGGAGAGACGGCATTGTAGGAGCAGTGGAGAATTTATCGTAAGAGAAGGAGAAACGGCATTGTAGGAGCAGTGGAGAGTTTATCGTAAGAGAGGGAGAGACGGCATTGTAGGAGGAGTGGAGAGTTTATCGTAAGAGAGGGAGAAACGGCATTGTAGGAGCAGTGGAGAGTTTATCGTAAGAGAGGGAGAAACGGCATTGTAGGAGGAGTGGAGAGTTTATCGTAAGAGAGGGAGAAACGGCATTGTAGGAGCAGTGGAGAGTTTATTGTAAGAGTGGGAGAAACGGCATTGTAGGAGCAGTGGATAGTTTATTGTCAGAGAGGGAGAAACGACACTGTAAGTGCAGGGGAGAGTTTATGGTTAGAGAGGGAGAAACGACACTGTAAGAGCAGTGAAAAGTTTATTGTCAGAGAGGGAGAAACGAACTTGTAAGAGCAGGGGAGAGTTTATTTTCCGAGAGGGAGAAACGACACTGTAAGAGCAGTGAGAAGTTTATGGTCAGAACGTTGGAAAGTTAATTGTGCGAGGTTTTGCTTTGGAAGTTTCAGATAGGTGATGAGTTCATGTGAGCACTGACTTGGCGTCTATCAATAAGTCAGGCGTTTATGTTAGCCGCTCGCGTGTTTGACAGAAAGCTCTAGACAATCCCAAATAGTGTGATACAGGAACAACATTGATGAATAACCTGCTTTCCTGGATATTATAAAGTAGATGTTTTGTAGACTTGGGTCTCTTGAGGCCATGGCTCGCGTATTGGAAGAAGAGGTAAAATAAATTGTATACAGATACAAACAGGTCAGTGGCGTGCGGTGACATCTCAAAGGGTACTAGGCTCCAGAATACCTTTCATTATGGGACTAAAGATAATGTACAATATGCGTCTGACCTGGCCTCGGAAGTTCTTTCGTTTACTCGCGTCGTTTTTTTAAACATCGTTGTCCAGTTCTTCACTGTTGTCTTCGAGACACTTTTATCACCATACACTGCCTGCATTCTGCGATGAATGTCAACTGGTCGACATCCTTCAGCTGTTAGAAACCGAATCACCGCTCTCCGATCAATTCTGGACGAATTCCGTATACAAACCCGCTATGTTTTTAACAGTCTGCTGGGGGAACTATGAGTCGGAGGATAATGAAATTTTGCAAACTTGACGGTTGGTATCTGCTGTTTACACCAGAAGTGACGTCATCATGCGCATCGTACGTATGTTCACTTGTTGCAGTTTGGTCCGGTCTCATTTAAGCACGCTTCGTATTTTAGAAGCAAGAAATAAACTCGAAAGTAATAAACATAAATCCACCCACATAACACAATATCACAACGACAAAAATAAATTGTAAACAATTGAAAAGGTTCACGACCACCCTGAGACATAGAATCCACCACCAAAAATACGACACTTGTAGCTCTGAAGGTCATGTACACAATTTAACCTGGCTTGTGTGAGAGAAATGACTTGGCTTAACATTCCTGGCAATGGTTGAACAACATCTGACTGGAGTAATGCCAAGCTGTACAATTAAAGGCTTAGGATTTCACAATGAAGATCAAGATACAATGATTTAAAACAGAAAAATCGTGTGCAAAGTAAAAAAAAACATTTGGAATTATCACAGAGTAATGGAATAATAGCTCTTGTAAGGAATTTTGTATATAGCTGGACTATACCATTAGTGTAGAGGTAGAGCACTTCGCTTTTCATGAAAAAAAGTACAGGGTGCGAGTTCCGTTATCGGTACGGTCCAGTCGACCCAGCTGTAAATGGGTACCTGACATACAAGGGAAGTAAAAAGCAGCGAGAAAATGAAATGCCTACCATACCTCATACAAGCTGGGGCTTAGTATACTGAAGTTCTTCATGGGGAGAGAAGACTAACGTCTGGTTAGGCACAACATAGTCTTAAGACAATGTTAGTCAGGGTCAGAAGACATATACGAAACCAGCACAACGAATACAAGGCAGAGAATGACAGCATAGACAAACTTGGTAGATATGGATAGACAAAGATCTTCAAATTCAGGACGGAACATTGCAGACGACCCAAGACCCACCTCCACATACTGGATCTCGGAGACATGGCCCCCGCATCACGCCGGCCGCCTTTACCTTCAAGACTTCTTCTATTACAACATTTTTTAGTCAGAGTCGTCCCATATAGTCGTTTGCGATCTAAAAACTCCTGCATCAATTGGGCATTGAACATAGATAGCTCATTCAGTCGATCAACCACTGCATGTCTTCCGCTGAAAGGTAGCCTGCCTATTAGAGTTAAGAACGGCTCATCAGGAAGGGAACGTGTTATCATACTTCAACAAAAGCAGAAATGTCGTAACTGGAAGTCACTAACACTTCATCCCCGAGGACAATTTGATACCTGGATTTACTTTATTTTTCAGCTTCAACAATTAATTGATAAAAAGCACATTTGGGATTAATATATACTCGTAGATCATGAGAGTGTCAGATATGCTTTTGAAATCACAACCGGATAAGACGGGTGTGTGATCCCTCTCTCTGCTGTTCAACATCTACACGAACCATATCACAGCAGGGGCCAATCAAATTGAGGCAGCAACATCAACATCATCAAGTGTTCTGACGGTTGCCGTTGGCGATCATGGGACCTCCATCCATTTCTATCATGTGTGTTGTCTACCAAGTCTGTTGTTGATTGTCGCCCTTGCCATTCTCTCAGGCTGTCCAACATCTTCTCTCTCGGCCTTCCTCTGTCTCTCAGGCTGTCCAACATCTTCTCTCTCGGCTTTCTCTCTGTCTCTCAGGCTGTCCAACATCTTCTCTCTCGGCCTTCCTCTGTCTCTCAGGCTGTCCAACATCTTCTCTCTCGGCCTTCCTCTGTCTCTCAGGTTGTCCAACATCTTCTCTCTCGGCTTTCTCTCTGTCTCTCAGGCTGTCCAACATCTTCTCTCTCGGCTTTCTGTCTGTCTCTCAGGCTGTCCAACATCTTCTCTCTCGACTTTCTCTCTGTCTCTCAGGCTGTCCAACATCTTCTCTCTCGGGTTTCTCTTATTTCTCTCAGGCTATCCAACATCTTCTCTCTCGGCTTTCTCTCTGTCTCTCAGGCTGTCCAACATCTTCTCTCTCGGCTTTCTCTCTGTCTCTCAGGCTGTCCAACATCTTCTCTCTCGGCTTTCTCTCTGTCTCTCAGGCTGTCCAACATCTTCTCTCTCGGCTTTCTCTCTGTCTCTCAGGCTGTCCAACATCTTCTCTCTCGGCTTTCTCTCTGTCTCTCAGGCTGTCCAACATCTTCTCTCTCGACTTTCTCTCTGTCTATCAGGCTGTCCAACATCTTCTCTCTCGGCCTTCCTCTGTCTCTCAGGCTGTCCAACATCTTCTCTCTCGGCTTTCTCTCTGTCTCTCAAGCTGTCCAACATCTTCTCTCTCGGCCTTCCTCTGTCTCTCAGGCTGTCCAACATCTTCTCTCTCGGCTTTCTCTCTGTCTCTCAGGCTGTCCAACATCATATCTCTCGGCTTTCTCTCTGTCTCTCAGGCTGTCGAACATCTTCTCTCTCGGCTTTCTCTCTTTCTCTCAGGCTGTCCAACATCTTCTCTCTCGGCCGTCTCTGTCTCTCAGGCTGTCCAACATCTTCTCTCTCGGCTTTCTCTCTGTCTCTCAGGCTGTCCAACATCTTCTCTCTCGGCTTTCTCTCTGTCTCTCAGGCTGTCCAACATCTTCTCTCTCGGCTTTCTCTCTCTCTCAGGCTGTCCAACATCTTCTCTCTCGGCTTTCTCTCTGTCTCTCAGGCTGTCCAACATCTTCTCTCTCGGCTTTCACTCTGTCTCTCAGGCTGTCCAACATCTTCTCTCTCGACTTTCTCTCTGTCTATCAGGCTGTCCAACATTTTCTCTCTCGGCCTTCCTCTGTCTGTCAGTCGGTCCAACATCTTCTCTCTCGGCTTTCTCTCTGTCTCTCAAGCTGTCCAACATCTTCTCTCTCAGCCTTCCTCTGTCTCTCAGGCTGTCCAACATCTTCTGTCTCGGCTTTCTCTCTGTCTCTCAGGCTGTCCAACATCATATCTCTCGGCTTTCTCTCTGTCTCTCAGGCTGTCCAACATCTTCTCTCTCGGCTTTCTCTTTTTCTCTCAGGCTGTCCAACATCTTCTCTCTCGGCTTTCTCTCTGTCTCTCAGGCTGTCCAACATCTTCTCTCTCGGCTTTCTCTCTGTCTCTCAGGCTGTCCAACATCTTCTCTCTCGGCCTTTCTCTGTCTCTCAGGCTGTCCAACATCTTCTCTTTCGGCTTTCTCTCTGTCTCTCAGGCTGTCCAACATCTTCTCTCTCAGCTTTCTCTCTGTCTCTCAGGCTGTCCAACATCTTCTCTCTCGGCTTTCTCTCTGTCTCTCAGGCTGTCCAACATCTTCTCTCTCGGCTTTCTCTCTGTCTCTCAGGCTGTCCAACATTTTCTCTCTCGGCCTTCCTCTGTCTCTCAGGCTGTCCAACATCTTCTCTCTCGGCTTTCTCTCTGTCTCTCAGGCTGTCCAACATCATATCTCTCGGCTTTCTCTCTGTCTCTCAGGCTGTCCAACATCTTCTCTCTCGGCTTTCTCTCTGTCTCTCAGGCTGTCCAACATCTTCTCTCTCGGCCTTCCTCTGTCTCTCAGGCTGTCCAACATCTTCTCTCTCGGCTTTCTCTCTGTCTCTCAAGCTGTCCAACATCTTTTCTCTCGGCCTTCCTCTGTCTCTCAGGCTGTCCAACATCTTCTCTCTCGGCTTTCTCTCTGTCTCTCAGGCTGTCCAACATCTTCTCTCTCGGCTTTCTCTCTGTCTCTCAGGCTGTCCAACATCTTCTCTCTCGGCTTTCTCTCTGTCTCTCAGGCTGTCCAACATCTTCTCTCTCGGCCTTTCTCTGTCTCTCAGGCTGTCCAACATCTTCTCTCTCGGCTTTCTCTCTGTCTCTCAGGCTGTCCAACATCTCCTCTCTCGGCTTTCTCTCTGTCTCTCAGGCTGTCCAACATCTTCTCTCTCGGCTTTCTCTCTGTCTCTCAGGCTGTCCAACATCTTCTCTCTCGGCCTTCCTCTGTCTCTCAGGCTGTCCAACATCTTCTCTCTCGGCTTTCTCTCTGTCTCTCAAGCTGTCCAACATCTTCTCTCTCGGCCTTCCTCTGTCTCTCAGGCTGTCCGACATCTTCTCTCTCGGCTTTCTGTCTGTCTCTCAGGCTGTCCAACATCTTCTCTCTCGGCTTTCTCTCTGTCTCTCAGGCTGTCCAATATCTTCTCTCTCGGCTTTCTCTCTGTCTCTCAGGCTGTCCAACATCTTCTCTCTCGGCTTTCTCTCTGTCTCTCAGGCTGTCCAACATCTTCTATCTCGGCCTTCTCTGTCTCTCAGGCTGTCCAACATCTTCTCTCTCGGCTTTCTCTCTGTCTCTCAGGCTGTCCAACATCTTCTCTCTCGACTTTCTCTCTGTCTCTCAGGCTGTCCAACATCTTCTCTGGCTGTTTTGTTTTCGAGGTAGTGGCTGATCCATCTGTACATTTTTCCAGATACTTCACTTTTTCGTAGCTTGACTTCAAGTACCTCTTTCCACACCTTGTCAAATGCCTTCTGTAGATCCACCCAAACCGCTACTGTATGCTTTTTCTCTTGGTAAGCATCCTCTATTTCCTGTGGTATGAGAGTGATCTGGTCCTCAGTGAATCTGTGTTGTCTAAATCCTGCTTGCTGTGGAATTAATATGTGTTTTTCTTCCAAGTCTTCTCTGTCTCTCAGGCTGTCCAACATCTTCTCTCTCGGCTTTCTCTCTGTCTCTCAGGCTGTCCAACATCTTCTCTCTCGGATTTCTCTTATTTCTCTCAGGCTGTCCAACATCTTCTCTCTCGGCGTTCTCTCTGTCTCTCAGGCTGTCCAGCATCTTCTCTCTCGGCTTTCTCTCTGTCTCTCAGGCTGTCCAACATCTTCTCTCTCGGCTTTCTCTCTGTCTCTCAGGCTGTCCAACATCTTCTCTCTCGGCTTTCTCTCTGTCTCTCAGGCTGTCCAACATCTTCTCTCTCGGCTTTCTCTCTGTCTCTCAAGCTGTCCAACATCTTCTCTCTCGGCCTTCCTCTGTCTCTCAGGCTGTCCAACATCTTCTCTCTCGGCTTTCTCTCTGTCTCTCAGGCTGTCCAACATCATATCTCTCGGCTTTCTCTCTGTCTCTCAAGCTGTCCAACATCTTCTCTCTCGGCCTTCCTCTGTCTCTCAGGCTGTCCAACATCTTGTCTCTCAGCTTTCTCTCTGTCTTTCAGGCTGTCCAACATCTTCTCTCTCGGCTTTCTCTCTGTCTCTCAGGCTGTCCAACATCTTCTCTCTCGGCCTTCCTCTGTCTCAGGCTGTCCAACATCTTCTCTCTCGGCCGTCTCTGTCTCTCAGGCTGTCCAACATCTTCTCTCTCGGCTTTCTCTCTGTCTCTCAGGCTGTCCAACATCTTCTCTCTCGGCTTTCTCTCTGTCTCTCAGGCTGTCCAACATCTTCTCTCTCGGCTTTCTCTCTGTCTTTCAGGCTGTCCAACATCTTATCTCGGCTTTCTTTCTGTCTCTCAGGCTGTACAACATCTCTCTCGGCTTTCTCTCTGTCTCTCAGGCTGTCCAACATCTTCTCTCTCGGCCTTCTCTGTCTCTCAGGCTGTCCAACATCTTCTCTCTCGGCTTTCTCTCTGTCTCTCAGGCTGTCCAACATCTTCTCTCTCGGCTTTCTCTCTGTCTTTCAGGCTGTCCAACATCTTATCTCGGCTTTCTCTATGTCTCTCAGGCTGTCCAACATCTCTCTCGGCTTTCTCTCTGTCTCTCAGGCTGTCCAACATCTTCTCTCTCGGCCTTCTCTGTCTCTCAGGCTGTCCAACATCTTCTCTCTCGGCTTTCTCTCTGTCTCTCGTTCATGTAATCTTTCTCGTTAACACGACGTGCTCAGTGTCGCCTCTTCTCATGACATGCCCCAAAAAGAGGACTCCTTGCAATAAGTTATGTTAATGTTTGTGCCTCCTACAGTACAGTATGGCTTGCCTTGGTTTCGTTCGTTCTCAATTCTTGGCGCAGGACAGAACACTTAAGTTTGCCACGAAGCTCAAAGGCATACGTGGGAAGAAAACTAAACTATCATGCTCCTAATGTTTCCCGTATGCGGTACTTGTGTAATTTTGCACTGTTATATGTGGAATAGGGAATAAGTTTAGGATAGCATAATGATGTAGCTTTAGCTTCTCTATACCAGAAACACTGCATTGTGAAAAAAGTATAATTTCACGGAGGAGCAAACTGATCAAAAGTCTCTGACCAGAAGTACGACGAGGAGCGAAGAGAAGACCCTGAATTTCCCGCTGAGTACGCAGATGTGCAATGGCAGTCCTTTTTCACGGATACATGCGCAGAAGGAAGTGCATGCCATTTTTTATCATAAAAAATAGAAATAAAATAGATCAACGTAACCCGTTCATTAATCGTTAACTGGTAATACACAGCTAGAGCAAGACGGCTAGGTCATGAGCCCTTAGCTAAGGTCCAAATTACCGTCTACAGGAAACTGGCAACTCATTTTGTCTTTAATTCAACATCTCATCAAATTTGAATGTTTTAATTGGTCGAAGACTTGCGTGTCCTCTAGCCAATGTTTAGTTTAGGCATACAGAACACTGACGGTTGTCGAGCTGAGTCTCATGTCAAGAACCACGCACACGCACGTCGTCCCGACGGATTGCAACTTCATTTGATGGACACATATAGTTTTGTGTACGGCACAGACAAACGATAAAACGTTGAATTTGTTTGCCATTTCAACATTCTGCTCCCTGTGGAGGGCAGAAGTTCATCTACATATCTTCCTGTCAGGACCAGGGTCTACGAGCCTCTCTCTTCAATTTCACTTGGCTCCCTGTGATGTGCTACGTTACTGAGACTTGGGCACTAACAAAATCACTATAGGGCAATTTGAGTGTGACCCAAGCCTCCCTTGAGAGACGCTTGGTCGGAATTACTCTCCAGAACCAACGCGTGCAAGGTCTCCACTATTCTGACATACGACGATTTTCCCTTATATGAAGGATGGGGTAATCCAAGCAGACAAGGCAAAACATAGATGGGCAGGTCACATGTTACGACGAAACGATTGCCGATGGAATACAGCGACAGCAGTCTGGTACCCCGGATGTAAGAAGAAACCGCAGGGAAGACCTCCAATGCATTGGTCAGACTCAATTTCTCTACACTGCAACATCCGAGATGCCTCTAGAGAAGCACTTAACCCACACTGGAGTTCCTTGGCCCAAGACAGTATCCGCTGAAGACCAAGTTGGGACCTGCAGCTACGCTGAGGAATCGGTCATCAAGATCAAGATCAATATCTTCTTGTCGTTGGCTTACACTTACTTCGATGTCCTATTTGTTCTGCTTCGCTTTACATATCTCTTGTAGGAGTGTGTAGGCTCTATAATACGTATCGATCATGTGGATCTCGTCCCACTGCTACCACTTTCTATCGTGTCATTGATCTGGTGTCTCAAAACGCATCAGGTCGACATTGTCACCCTCCAAGAAACGCGTCTGACCGAAAAATGGAAAGCGACCATTGGAGTTGTGCACTTATCATAAGATGTGCACCACAAACACTCTCTTCCAAAGGAAGCTCATGCACAAAGTATCATGGACAGACCTAACTGGAGGCTGGCTGTGTGTGCTGGCCTGCAAGCAGGGGAATCCAAGATGTGTCAAGATGCAATCTTCAAACGTGGACGGCAAAAGCAAGAGCAACAACTTACTAAGACCTCCCTCTCTAGCGTGAAGCTCATTGTCTTTCGAGACCGATAGGAGGCCAATCATTGATCGATCTGCTTCTTTGTCTCATTTCTAAATCAGTGCTTCTGTTACAATGTGTTCAGTCCATGCTGTGGTTTGCGAGAATGAAAGGGCTGACATCCTGTCCCCAGGATCACGCGAAGTGAGAACACCGGCAATGGATAGAGGTGACATTTTGAAGATGATCAACGATCACCTTTTGGATGAAGACTTTCAGTCCATAAACCAGCAATTCACAAATTGCAATATTTCTAAATAATACGTGAGTCCAGCAGGCAGATAGGGGCATCTGAGAGGACGGAGCAAGAGTTTGAACAACCAGCGAAGTACATAATTATTTATCAACATTCTTCGCCATGTGCCGAAAGGAACAGCACGGTTTAGGCTGCACGGAGTGCCTTGATGTCGATTTTTAACAGATCAGAACAAAATAGTTGAGTTCCTCGATTCTGGCAGATCAGGTCGACCGCCTCCTCCGCGTGGACACTGAAGTCATTCTCAGGCATCTCCCATTTCAAATCATTCACTGAATAAACAGAGTATCTGCTGTTCCTTATTTCTGCAGAAATATTTAGTGTCTGCACTCAGCTGAGTAGTTTGAACAGAATATTTCCAATGGATGAACCAGTATACTGTATTACGATTACATAAGATTATCTATATCGTAACTGTGAACTTTATCATATCAATTCTGGATACGACCTTAGGTTTTTGAGTCGCGACCGTGAAGATGATGTAACTACTGCGGTCACTGATGTTTCTGTTGATCTAGTAAAAGCCAGAAGTAGTGACACACAGACTTGCCCTTCACAGATCTATAAAGAAGTAAGGACACTCATCAAAGTATTGACGAGGACGAAGTGGAGAGACAAGCAGAAAGAATGCAGACCAGAAATTGACAGCATATACAAACTTGGCAGAGATGGGAAAACAAGGATCTTCAGACTCATAACGGGAGATTTGAGGTTTAATACTCATTTCCACAGAATGGGGATCTAAGAGACACCGCCACAAACAATTGCGAAGCACCCAAGCAAACACCAGAACATATCGTACAGGGCTGCCCCACTAATGCAGACCAAAGAAAAGAAAGTTGGCCAGGGGAAGCGACGATGATCCAAAAGCTTGTGAAGACCTGGAAGAAGAAGAATAAAGAAGAAAGAAAGAAGGAAAAAAGGAAGAAGGAAGATGGAAGATGCAAGAAAGAATAAGGAAGTAGGAAGTAAGAAGAAGGAAGATGGAAGATGGGAGATGGAAGAAGGAAGATGAAAGAAGGAAGATGGAAGTAAGAAGATGGGAGATGGAAGAAGGAAGAAGGAAGTAAGAAGAAGGAAGATGAAAGAAGGAAGAAGGAAGTAAGAAGAAGGAAGAAGGAAGAAGGAAGAAGGAAGTAAGAAGAAGGAAGAAGACTGCAGTTTCTATGAATGTGCCAGTGACTGGCGCAGTGTTATAAAAGTCTCAATAGGACTTCAATAGTTTACTCATATATACAAAAAGACTGTTTGTGGTTGAAAGGACTGTCCTCGTCTAAGACAAACAAAATTAGATTACGTCTGCTTACTGTGAAGGCTTATGAGCCACCAAAGGTATAGGTCAGGGCTCTTCATCCTTTTTATACCTGGCGCGAAACCCCCCCCCCCCCCACCACCCCACCCCCCACGTTTATAACTTTCGTGAGGGTAAATTTTCCGTACCGCCCCTCTTCCCCCCAACCTAAAATAGAAGTTTAAGACAATTCCGCGATTGTCCATTGAGTCTTGTGTATTTTTGATGTTTTTAATACTCATGTCACATGTCCTTTGCAAAACCCGGCTCCCATCACAGCCCGTCTGTCTGAAAGAAATGAGATCGCTTGTCACATCTCCAGACTGATCAAAGGTCATATCCAAGCATTGCTTGACATCTTGGTGCCAACGCCTTCTTAATCTGCGTCTGCCTTTCTTGTCCGGCTCCATATATTCCATTACCGATCTCTTTTGAACTTATGAACCAGCTCTGCTCTATGAACAACTCTTATTGAATGTCTGAATTCTTACTGGTTTGGATCGACGGTATTAGAAATACCTTCCTATAACATTTCGACTCGAAGGATTCGATTCTCTACCTTAAAGTCTGTGTAACTGTTCAAGTTTCGCAGTCGTATGCTGCCATGGGAAAAACACAGGTTCTCAAAATGTACACTTTTATTAGTTTACTTGGGGACTCATTTGTCTCGAGGTAAACTGTCGGGCTCGAGTGCCGGAGGTCGCTGATTCGAATCACGTGAATTTTCTGGTACAAATTCCCATGATCTCTGGGTAGTGAGATCGGACTCCCGTGTTCAGTGTCGAGAACGTTAAAATTACCTTGGCAGGTAGAAATCGAAAATAATAGGCTTAACAGCCGCTGCCCGGACAACAATTTTAGTTAAAAATCTACCCTAAATAATTTGTATGTTCCCCAAGTCTAGTAAGCCGCAGGAAGTTGTAAAATACCTACTACACATAGCCGAAGCATTCGGTTACCTGGCAACAGACATTAACATGCCTGTTTGAATACCAGGGTTGCAAATATTCCAAGTATATATATGTATTCCCGAGCGGTCTGTCGGAGTTTATGTGTATGACAAGGATAAGAATAGTACCACTGCCTCACAGACGGCATGTCGTAAGAGGCGACTAACTGTGGCATAATACCGGGATTTATTAGGTGGTTTGTTTAGAACAGCATAGATGACGCCTAACAGGCTGCAGGTCTACTTTGCTTTAGTGTTTGAGTCTATTATGATGGACTCGCACATCGGTTAACCACCTTCCGTAAGCGCTTGTCCCAACGCAGTGGAGTATGAAGCTGCTCGAGCCTAGCTCGCTAAGCAGGAAACCCTTCTCCCGGCTACACCCAGCTCATACCAGAGCTGGGACCAGCATTTGAGCAGCTGCCCCTGTAGAAGTACAGGTCGACTAAGTGAGACCAGCATTTGAGCAGCTGCCCCTGTAGAAGTACAGGTCGACTAAGTGGGACCAGCATTTGAGCAGCTGCCCCTGTAGAAGTACAGGTCGACTAAGTGGGACCAGCATTTGAGCAGCTGCCCCTGTAGAAGTACAGGTCGACTAAGTGAGACCATCATTTGAGCAGCTGCCCCTGTAGAAGTACAGGTCGACTAAGTGAGACCAGGATTTGAGCAGCTGCCCCTGTAGAAGTACAGGTCGACTAAGTGAGACCATCATTTGAGCAGCTGCCCCTGTAGAAGTACAGGTCGACTAAGTGAGACCAGGATTTGAGCAGCTGCCCCTGTAGAAGTACAGGTCGACTAAGTGAGACCAGCATTTGAGCAGCTGCCCCTGTAGAAGTACAGGTCGACTAAGTGATACCAGCATTTGAGCAGCTGCCCCTGTAGAAGTACAGGACGACTAAGTGGGACCTGCATTTGAGCAGCTGCCCCTGTAGAAGTACAGGTCGACTACGTGGGACCTGCATTTGAGCAGATGCCCCTGTAGAAGTACAGGTCGACTAAGTGAGACCAGCATTTGAGCAGCTGCCCCTGTAGAAGTACAGGTCGACTAAGTGAGACCAGCATTTGAGCAGCTGCCCCTGTAGAAGTACAGGTCGACTAAGTGAGACCAGCATTTGAGCAGCTGCCCCTGTAGAAGTACAGGTCGACTAAGTGAGACCAGCATTTGAGCAGCTGCCCCTGTAGAAGTACAGGTCGACTAAGTGAGACCAGCATTTGAGCAGCTGCCCCTGTAGAAGTACAGGTCGACTAAGTGAGACCAGCATTTGAGCAGCTGCCCCTGTAGAAGTACAGGTCGACTAAGTGGGACCTGCATTTGAGCAGCTGCCCCTGTAGAAGTACAGGTCGACTACGTGGGACCTGCATTTGAGCAGATGCCCCTGTAGAAGTACAGGTCGACTAAGTGAGACCAGGATTTGAGCAGCTGCCCCTGTAGAAGTACAGGTCGACTAAGTGAGACCAGCATTTGAGCAGCTGCCCCTGTAGAAGTACAGGTCGACTAAGTGGGACCAGCATTTGAGCAGCTGCCCCTGTAGAAGTACAGGTCGACTAAGTGAGACCAGCATTTGAGCAGCTGCCCCTGTAGAAGTACAGGTCGACTAAGTGAGACCAGCATTTGAGCAGCTGCCCCTGTAGAAGTACAGGTCGACTAAGTGAGACCAGCATTTGAGCAGCTGCCCCTGTAGAAGTACAGGTCGACTAAGTGGGACCTGCATTTGAGCAGCTGCCCCTGTAGAAGTACAGGTCGACTAAGTGGGACCAGCATTTGAGCAGCTGCCCCTGTAGAAGTACAGGTCGACTAAGTGAGACCAGCATTTGAGCAGCTGCCCCTGTAGAAGTACAGGTCGACTAAGTGAGACCAGCATTTGAGCAGCTGCCCCTGTAGAAGTACAGGTCGACTAAGTGGGACCAGCATTTGAGCAGCTGCCCCTGTAGAAGTACATGTCGACTAAGTGAGACTAGCATTTGAGCAGCTGCCCCTGTAGAAGTACAGGTCGACTAAGTGATACCAGCATTTGAGCAGCTGCCCCTGTAGAAGTACAGGTCGACTAAGTGAGACCAGCATTTGAGCAGCTGCCCCTGTAGAAGTACAGGTAGACTAAGTGAGACCAGCATTTGAGCAGCTGCCCCTGTAGAAGTACAGGTCGACTAAGTGGGACCAGCATTTGAGCAGCTGCCCCTGTAGAAGTACAGGTCGACTAAGTGAGACCAGCATTTGAGCAGCTGCCCCTGTAGAAGAACAGGTCGACTAAGTGGGACCAGCATTTGAGCGGCTGCCCCTGTAGAAGTACAGGTCGACTAAGTGAGACCAGCATTTGTGCAGCTGCCCCTGTAGAAGTACAGGTCGACTGAGTGAGACCAGCATTTGAGCAGCTGCCCCTGTAGAAGTGCAGGTCGACTAAGTGAGACCAGCATTTGAGCAGCTGTGTGAGTAGTGAGAACTTGTTAGTCAGGGTCAAGCAAAACATGCTCATCGTACATGTTAATGTCAGTGTCAGGCAAAACATGCTGATCGTACATGTTAGTCAGGGTCAGGCAAAACATGCTGAACGTGCATGTTACTGTCATGGTAATATAAAACAAAATGACCAAGATTCCCACCTCGACTTTCTCGTAGCTCTATCTGGAAACGCTATCTTCATGGCAGTCTGACTAACGTGCTGGTGTCGGCGTGGTCTCCGTAGTAGATGAAGCCAATCATAGTATAACCGCCTGGAGGACCCCGGTCCATCTTCATCAGCACGCTCGTGATGTGAGAAAAGCTACTGAAACCCGACATTTAACGTCCTTTTTAGCTAGCAGAAAAGAGTAATGTACTCATTGTTAACATTCACCATTTTCCTTCTTTCCTTTCTTTTCGCTGTTTGTCCTGCTTGTACCTTTCAGCGTCAGGTTATGAAGAGGTTTCTTGACCGGGCCCTAGTATGTGCTGTGCCTTTCAGCGTCAAATTATGAAGAGGTTTCTTCACCGGGCCCTAGTATGTGCTTGTGCCTTTCAGCGTCAGGTTATGAAGAGGTTTCTTGACCGGGCCCTAGGATGTGCTTGTGCCTTTCAGCATCAGGTTATGAAGAGGTTTCTTGACCCGTCCCTAGTATGTGCTTGTGCCTTTCAGTCTCAGGTTATGAAGAGGTTTCTTGACTGGGCCCTAGTATGTGCTTGTGCCTTTGAGCGTCAGGTTGTGAAGAGGTTTCTTGACCGGGCCCTAGTATGTGCTCGTGCCTTTCAGCGTCAGGTTATGAAGAGGTTTCTTCACCGGGCCCTAGTATGTGCTTGTGCCTTTCAGCGTCAGGTTATGAAGAGATTTCTTAACTGGGCCCTAGTATGTGCTTGTGCCTTTCACCGTCAGGTTATGAAGAGGTTTATTGACCGGGCCCTAGAATGTGCTTCGTACACGGGGAGCTTTACTGCTTTTGTTATTTCTGCTAACCATCTTTTACCTTGTTATCCCTTGACATTGTATCCATTGTATCCATTGTATTTGTATAGCATTTGCTTTCTGAGGGATACTATCTGGTGTTTTTTTTGTCGTGTCACGTGACCGAGCCATTTGATTTGTTGTCACTGGATGAACCCTATCACTGATGTTGTACCTACTTGTCTCCTAATATCTTGTTTTCTGATTCTATCCATTCTTGCGACTCAAAGCAATCTACGCAGGCATTCATAATCATCATCATCGTCATCGTCATCATCATCATCATTCTCATCACCAGCTTTTCTTTAACGTAACATTTCTTCTTTTTCAACCATCTTCCCCATAACCTAGAGAAGTGATATTTTGTACTCAGTCTCTACAAGTGTTCATCTATTACAATTACACTTATGTATTTCCACCCCAATCAAAACAACCCCCAACTATGTTTTAGTATAAATAAAATGTCATGTGTTTATATTTACTTGTCCTCAATATTCTGTCAGCTATGATTGACTAATCCCCCGATTGCGGTGTTAGCATACTACATACCTCATAATACATAATGTCCTCAAAATGGGTGCTTTCAAAACCAGAAATACAGCTCGTTCTTTACGAGAAATCTCCGAATCAAACTTAACTTAACGTCTTTTTACTGGTTTTAAAAGACTCTGCAGTGTCTGTATACAACCAGTTGCATTTACATTACCTTGCTCTAAAAGCTATGGGCATCTAATATACTCTTGAATGCATTAATTGTCCCTGCCTCCACTACTTTCAGTGGCAATGCATTCCAAGAATTCAACACTCTCTGACTAAAAAAATATGTCCTAATATCTAATCTGGACTTTTTTTTAAAGTTAATTTGAAACTATGTCCCGTGTTCTTGTAGGTGGTTGTATTTTGAAAAATAAACTTGCTATAGTCTAATTTATCCGTTCCTTTGATTATTTAATAAATCTGTATACTTAATACAAGTTTATAAAATTATCAAAGGAAAGGATAAATGTGACTACAACTAGTTTATTTACTTAAGTTGACTTACACCTCGAATTCTTCTCTTTTCTAGACACCGTAGGCCGGTATTTCTGAGTCTTTCTTTATAACTGTAAGTCTGTAATCCGACTATCAGCTTTGTGCTCTTCTTCGTAACGTTTTTAGCATGTTTATATCTCCTCTACGATAAGGACTCCACACATGTACGCAGTCAACCACTCTACGTCTAACTAATGCTTTATACAGTTTGACAATCACTTCCTTGCTCCTATATTTCATTGTGACAGTCGACTTATACAAACCTCCAAGGTCTCCATGTCCGTTAACCACTTATTTCGTTGCGATCACTTCTGAAATAGAGTATGGAGTTCGACGAGATGACTGCACTGATTAATACGGCCTCAGACAAAGACTGTCAGTTCCACGCGAAGTGTGACATAATGACCTTCTCCAACCCATGATAGATAAACTGAATGGAGACGATAGAGGCTAGATCAGACGACCATGTTTATGAGGGAAATAAATGTCATTATTTTAGAGCTCATTTACAATACAAAAAGCGAGAGGGGCTTTTATTACTTAATGGCATTTGTGGAAATCGCAAGAAATTAAGTCCGTCACAAAAATTCAGATCTTCAACTCTACTGTCAAGTCCGTTCATTTGTATGGATCTGCGACGAGGGGAATAAAGGAAAGTAGAAGCATTAAAAGGGGCAAGCTTTTATCAATGGATGCTTGCCACGAATTTAGGGAATAAGATGGTATAAAAAAGTTACTAATATACGAGGTAGCTTCAAAAAGTTTATGGAATACTTGACTCGTGTTTGAATGAAAGATGCTATTGTGGAGAATATATATTTATAAGTTGGTAGTGACCTTGACGAAATGACATGGCAGACGTGACCTTCACATCATATACTCTCAAACAGAAGTTACATAATTTTGTTTGTGTTTTGGGATCGTTGCATCGTTGGAGTTGACAATACCCTGGATTGAACAAAGTACAAATGTCAAATTCTATGTTTTGTTTGAGGCCACCTTCAGGGACACAAACATTGCTTAAAAAGCATATGGTGATACAACAATGAAGAAATCGCAAGTATATGAATGGCACACTCGTTTCCGGGAAGGTCGTGTCAGTGTCGATGATGATGCACGTAGTGGACGACCGTCAACCTCGATCAACAATGAAAACATTGAGCGTGTTGGGAACCTTGTGTGTGCTGACAGAAGACATGAAGTACCGATAAAATAGCCTCAGAAGTTGGAATATTGGTTAGAAGTTGCCACAGTATTCTCCACAATGAACTGCACATGCACTGTGTTTGTCAAAATATGGTTGCCAACGATGCTGAGAACTTTATCACGAATGCGACAAGACATCTGTTAGAGGTGTGAAAGAATGTGTTCCACGAATGTGACAAGACATCTGATAGAGGTGTGAAAGAATGTGTTCCACGAATGTGACAAGACATCTGATAGAGTGTGAAAGAATGTGTTCCACGAATGTGACAAGACATCTGATAGAGGTGTGAAAGAATGTGTTCCACGAATGTTTCCATCAGCTGTATATGCAATTTGGCAAAAGATTGTAGTTGCCGAAGGGAACTACTTTGAAGGTAATGTAGTGTAGATAATTCTATTGTAACTTATTTCTGTACAATCCACTAATTCGGGGAACTTTTTGAAACTACCTCGCATAACTTTGGGAAAGAACGGGGCAGATGCCAGTGGGACTAGATGTAGAGAGAATGTGTTAGCGATGGATATGACACACATTACTGAAACCAGCTATCACTACACGGCAGTCACTGTTCTGGAATCCTCAGGGTGAAAGAAGTAGGGCCAGACCTAAATACTCCTGGAGAAGGAAAGTCGAGACAAGCCTAAAAAAAGTAAGAAATCCTGAGGAAAGCTGGGAATGACCACAGGAAGACTTGCAGCGTTGTTGTTGAAGACCTATGCTCCGCAGGGAGTTGGGTGGTTTACTAGATTTAAAAGTAAACTAAGACAAGTAATAACGTGGGATTTAGATAGACTTTAGGCGTTGGTTCATTTGACTCATCATATAGCAAATTGGTTGCCTTTGACATTCGGCTTTAGTTGATTTGACTAATCGTACAACACAGCGCTAGCCATCCACAAAGTGTCCCTAACACAAGACAGTTTGTCTTCTGTCCTATAATCGTCAACAGACGAGGAAAGGTTTATTGGGTCCCTCGGACTTGGACAAAGAGGTACAATTTCCGGGACGCGAAGGGACATTGATTTTCTGCTTATTAATACAGATAGTGATTATCGGTACACATAGAAATCAGGCGATGAGTGGTTTTGATGATTGACGGCAAACATTAACAAATATGCGATGCACAGACGATGTAGTTCCCGTTCCATCCACATACTGTAATTCTTGTAATTTTTGGCCAGTCTTAAAAAAAAAAACTCATTTGTTTTCCATCTTGAAAAATGAGGAGTATGTTGTCCTTGTAATTAACCCAATTCAGGTCGGATCAGAGCTAGTGTCGCACTTCCATTAAAGGTCTACTGCGATGGTTCTGCGTGCATTTCTGTATCTTTAACCGATTGCACATACTGTTGTACACCCATCAGTTATCGCGCACAACTCTAGCCAAATGGTTTACATAAAAAAGTTGTATAATGGCTATACATTTCTACGACAGGGTTGAAAACGTAGAATGAGCATTAATACTTACTAACGCGTCTCTTCCAGACATTGATTGCTTATTTGTGAACTGTACAATGGAATACATTTTAACAGACTCTAATTTTCATATTTCCGTGTTTCTTCGTTAATGGGACTGACAACAATTTTGCAAATCTTGTCAGGCGTTCACATTGGTCTAAAATGAGAAAATATGGAATCTCATTTAAGACTTACTTGTTTCTTGCTCATTTCCTTAAATCGCTAGTATCCTTTTTCAATTATTTAAAAAAAAAAAATGAATTGTTTGTTTTATTTCTTTCTTTCTATTTACATATGCGTTTAGAAAAAACCAAAGTTAAACTTTAGAAATATGTTAATTCAAGGATTGCAAAAGTAAATGGCTCGTAGTTGCTCATCGGAAGCGAACATGGCGACATAATCAAATGGTAAGCCAGATGTTATAGCAATATCACTGTACAGCAGGGCTTCAGAAGCAGAACTCCAGGAATGAGTCAGAAGACTCGATGAAACAGCTCTTGACTATGGCATGGAGATAAACGATGGAAAGACAAAATTAATGACCAACAACTCCGATGGCTTCAACAGCAGGGTAACAGCTAATGGTCAGGAACTCGAAGTGGTGGACCGTTTTAAATATCTTAGGTCGATTGTCAGTGATGAAGGATCAAAATGTGAAGTGTTGGCCAGAATAGCGCAGACAATTGCGGCGCTTGCGCGGCTTAACAAAATCTGGCAAGATAAACGGTTAGCACTATGCACGAAAATCAGATTAATGCGTACACTGGTCCTGTCAGTATTCCTCTATGCGAAGGATACAGACCTTGGAGATGAGATGTTTCCGAAGACTTTTAAACATCACGTACAAAGATCGAGTTACAAATGAGAAAATACGAGATAGAATTACAACAACAATAGGGCCTTTTGAAGACCCCTTGGTAACTGTGAAAATAAGGAAACTCGCTTGGTACGGTCATATATCGAGATCAAATGGTCTTGCAAATACGATCCTCCACGGAAAAGTGCATGGCAGACGACGAAGAGTCCGTCCCAAAAAGAAATGGGAGGACAACATAAAAGAATGGACCAATCTCCGACCAGAAGAGTCACAGGCAGCGGCCACTAACAGAGAAGGGTGGCGTGGCGTGGCGTTGTGAGGATGTTTTCATGTGTGCCCAACGACCTCACCGGTTACGGGATGACCTGACCTGATCTGACCTGACCTGACCTAACCTGACCTGACCTGACCTGACCTGACCTGACCTGACCTGACCTGACCTGACTTTACAGTCACATCTGAGGAAGACTCGTTTTACCGCACAGGAGTACACGTGAACGGTATCGTAATTGAGCTGTCTTGCATTATGTCCTATCGTGAAGCTTGTTATTTTGTTTGCACCAGAGCGGTGATTTTCTGATCGACGATGCGAGCACCTTGTTTGATGAAAGTGCATCGGGCTGAGCGATTCGAAGTATGCAACTCCTAGGATACAACGTCAATACTGAATTTGTTCACAGATAATTTTTCAGAGAGTCTGTGTATCGTTTATTCTGGTCCCCCTGTCTTTATTGGGCAAATATGAGGAGGAAGACTAACATCTGGTCAAGCAAAATATACTGGCCAAAACCCTCTCCTTGACTTCCCTGCAGTCTTCCCTGAAAACTGGCTGTTTTCATTGCAGTCTGGCTTCAAGGTAAGGGATCGACGTGACCCCCGTAGTAGGGAGCGACACGTAGTTGAAGCCAAGCATAGCATCAGCGCCTGGAGGACTCTGGTCCACTTCATCAGCACGCTCGGGATGTGAGGAGATCTACTACACTTCAATTTACGACTGGGAAGTCTGCAGTCAGCACCCAGTACACGAGCCGACATGCCATCATGAAACTATCTTTCAGCTTTATGAATCTGTTGGGGGCAACCTAATTTCACCATGCTTTTTAAAAGAGTCTGACCTTGTTGATTGTGTCAAAGGCTTTGGTCAGGTCACAAAAGTTGTGAGCAAATCAAGATACTGAATACACTAATGTCACGTCACTAATTGTTTCAATGTATCATGACTTAACCATCGCGTGTCACCACTGTTGTGGATAAGACATAGAAAAACTGATGTACAGTACAACCAGTTAAATCTCACAACAGAAATTGATAAGCCATAAACAGAATGATGTACAGTACAACCATCCAGGACAGAAGAAGGCAAGGTTCTCTATGAAAAGAGCATCATCTATGCGGAAGAAACAGCTAAACTGAATCCCTTCTGCAAGCTTGCTCGCTTTTTATCGTATTAGAACATTTCCAGATTTGGTGTCTAATTTATATACGCGTGGTCGAATGTTTTCTATTGCTGCCTGCTGACAAGGAAGCCAGAAGATGGAATCCCCGGTAAGGTATATATTGTTTTTTCTGATGGGGAGGATGAAATAGGAATATCGATCAGCAGTCCTTGATGTCTTGTGCCCATTTACGCCTTGGTCGGCCTGAGCCTTGTCTTCCTGGAACTATGCCCTCTAGAACTGCTTTTTCCAGTCCCCCATGGCGCTTGATGCATCCGAAAAGCCAGTTTCTGAGACTTAACGTGGTTTATAAGCCAGTTCTCTTCGACACACCGATCTTGTAGGATGGCTTTATTTTGTGTTTTTTTTTATCCAAAGTATTTTTAGGACTCTTCTGTAGTATTTTGTCTCGAAAGTCCCGATCCTCTTCCTTAATATTTGTGTGAGGGTCCATGTCTCGCATCCGTACACTTACACCGAGAATACCCATGTTCTGAGGATCTTCAATTTTAATTCTTTGTTAGTATTGTGCCACACATTTTGCATATTATCCAGTTTCTCCATCGCTATGGACAATCGTCTGCTTATTTCATTTGCGTAGCCCCCGACGTGTGTTATCAAAGAGATAAAGTATTCAAAGTAATCCACGTGTTCAATTTCGTAATTACGAAGTGATCTTGGGTTGGGGTCTGTGTGTCTCTATCTATCTAATCTCTATCTTCAGTCCACTTATGTCGTTAGACGTCGCGGGGACGTGTGATCTCCTTTGTTTCATTTTTTTGGCAGGTAAAAATCCGCTGGTGACTTGCCGGTTCAATTCCAGCATATATTAGCCCCTGGAACATACGATCGCCTATTTTTGGCACTGGTAGAGGTTGAAACGTAAATTAGAGCAAAGGTAGATGCGCAACCTGTCAGGCGCCATCTATGCCACTCCGCTAGCCGCACAACAAAGACCTGATGTTATAGCCTCACAGTGCTCTTTTTGCGACATATTCTCTGTGGGGCGAATATCCATTGAATAATTTTAGTAGAATTTTAACTTGAATTTTGCCCGAGCAGCGGCAGTTCGTTCTCCTCTTTTACATTTCCAGCTGTTGAGGTATTTTTAACGTGGGCGCCATTGAACACGTGTGTCTGATCTCACTACTCAGAGATCACTTAAAATATTTACCGGATGATCCACAAGAAAAGATCCCGGTCTCCACCGTGATTTGAACCCGCGACCTCCAGCACCCGAGGCGAACACCTTACCTTGAGGCCCCCCCATTCGTGTGTCAATGGACATTATCTTTGGGTTTTTTGCGTCAAATTTATAAACTAACAAAATTGAGATAAAGAATTAAAACAAAGAAATAAGGTAACGATTTCAAAATAAAGATTAAAGGTTGAACAATGACCTTGGCTTTATGCGAGCACCATAAACCGTCTACAGAGTCGACTCAGCTAAATCACAGTCCCTGAAGGTTTTCCCATTAACGGCAGACGGATAGTTACGACAACAGCCTATACCCGCCATCTTGTTATAATGAAAATGGAACGAAAATGCAAATAGACATGAAAACCAAACGACACTAACTTATTCTAGAATAGAAGAAATGGCTATGACTAGTGAACTGCACACACAGACGCATTAACCCCGTTCGGGAACTGCACACACAGACGCATTAAACCCGTTCGTGAACTGCACACACAGACGCATTAAACCCGTCCGTGAACTGCACACACAGACGCATTAAACCCGTTCGTGAACTGCACACACAGACGCATTAAACCCGTTCGTGAACTGCACACACAGACGCATTAAACCCGTTCGTGAACTGCACACACAGACGCATTAAACCCGTTCGTGAACTGCACACACAGACGCATTAAACCCGTTCGTGAACTGCACACACAGACGCATTAAACCCGTTCGTGAACTGCACACACAGACGCATTAAACCCGTTCGTGAACTGCACACACAGACGCATTAAACCCGTTCGTGAACTGCACACACAGACGCATTAAACCCGTTCGTGAACTGCACACACAGACGCATTAAACCCGTTCGTGAACTGCACACACAGACGCATTAAACCCGTTCGTGAACTGCAAACACAGACACATTAAACCCGTTCGTGAACTGCACACACAGACGCATTAAACCCGTTCGTGAACTGCACACACAGACGCATTAAACCCGTTCGTGAACTGCACACACAGACGCATTAAACCCGTTCGTGAACTGCACACAGATGCATTAAACCCGTTCGTGAACTGCACACACAGACGCATTAAACCCGTTCGTGAACTGCACACACAGACGCATTAAACCCGTTCGTGAACTGCACACACAGACGCATTAAACCCGTTCGTGAACTGCACACACAGACGCATTAAACCCGTTCGTGAACTGCACACACAGACGCATTAAACCCGTTCGTGAACTGCACACACAGACGCATTAAACCCGTTCGTGAACTGCACACACAGACACATTAAACCCGTTCGTGAACTGCACACACAGACGCATTAAACCCTTTCGTGAACTGCACACACAGACGCATTAAACCCGTTCGTGAACTGCACACACAGACGCATTAAACCCGTTCGGGAACTGCACACACAGATGCATTTAACCCGTTCGTGAACTGCACACACAGACGCATTAAACCCGTTCGTGAACTGCACACACAGACGCATTAAACCCGTTCGTGAACTGCACACACAGACGCATTAAACCCGTTCGTGAACTGCACACACAGACACATTAAACCCGTTCGTGAACTGCACACACAGACGCATTAAACCCGTTCGTGAACTGCATACACAGACGCATTAAACCCGTTCGTGAACTGCACACACAGACGCATTAAACCCGTTCGTGAACTGCACACACAGACGCATTAAACCCGTTCGTGAACTGCACACACAGACGCACTAAACCCGTTCGTGAACTGCACACACAGACGCATTAAACCCGTTCGTGAACTGCACACACAGACGCATTAAACCCGTTCGTGAACTGCACACACAGAGGCATTAAACCCGTTCGTGAACTGCACACACAGACGCATTAAACCCGTTCGTGAACTGCACATACAGACGCATTAAACCCGTCCGTGAACTGCACACACAGACGCATTAAACCCGTTCGTGAACTGCACACACAGACGCATTAAACCCGTTCGTGAACTGCACATACAGACGCATTAAACCCGTTCGTGAACTGCACACACAGACGCATTAAACCCGTTCGTGAACTGCACACACAGACGCATTAAACCCGTTCGTGAACTGCACACACAGACATATTAAACCCGTTCGTGAACTGCACACACAGTGTGTCTACTGTTCTGGTCATTTTCGGGTTAAAGGTAATGCGAAGCTGATATGTTGCCTTCCAAATCATGTGTAGCGAAGACTTAATTTCGATAGGACGGCAGACATGACTTAATGAATTACTATCCTTTAGTTGAAGGGGACTGGTACAACGGGAGAGCAGAACTGGAGGACAGAAGTTGAAAAATGATAACATGCAGTATAGTGAAGCCCTTTTATGTACAGATGGATCGGTGCTACGCATTGAGATATCTAGCCGGGGCTTCTCTGTTAGAAGGACGGAATGTCGTTGAGTAGAGAGGTTCATACAGAACGGCAACATAAAGTACGAGAATGGAGGTTGACCCAGTTGTCTCGAGGTAGAGTGACCACCTCGGATGCTGGAAGTCGCGGGTTCAAATTTCGGTGGAGACCGGGATTTTTATTTACAATGATCATCCGGTAAAGATTTCCCCTGATCTTTGAGTAGTGAGATCAGACACCCGTGTGCAGCGGCGCGAACTTTAAAAATATATTGGCAGTTGGAAATTGAAAACAGTAGGATTAACAGCCGCTGCTCGGGCAAATTTTAAGTTAAAAATCTACTAAAATTATTCTAGTGATTCTTGCCCCACAAAGAATATGTCAGACTGTGGGGCTATAACATCAGGTCTTTGTTATGTGGTTAGCGTAGCGTCATAGATAGCGTATGACAGGCTGCAGGTCCACCTTGCTCTAATTTACGCTTCCACCACCACCAGTCCCAAAAATAGGCGATCGTATATTCCGTTAGGTTGATAACATATACTGGGACCTGACAAGTCATCAGCGAATTTGCGTCTGCTATATATGAGGAGGTCACACCTCTCCACGATATCTAACTACACACGTTGACTGAAGATAGACATATAGAGACCGCTTTGAGATGATTTGTGCTGGCAGACGAGCGTGATGTTCGCATGGTTTGGTCTTCATCATAGTGCATGATCGATTGCATTTCCGGAATGTCTGTTTACGGTGGGTACGCAAACAACGGACTGTCGGACACAGAATGAACCGAGAGCGCCTGTTCTTGCAGCATCTTTGTCGGTGTGCAGATGAAGGAGAAGACATGCCGAGCAGGATTGTTACTGGAGACGAACAATGGGTGCATCAGAACCAACCTGAATCAAAACGCGTTTCATTGCGATGGAAAATTCGCATTTCTGCCAAGAAAATCACGGGAATGAAACCAAAATGAAGCAGGTACTAGAATGTATGTATTTGGGAACTGTTTTTACTGAAGATCGCAGACTGGATAGAGGGAGATAGAGACATGTGTGGAGAGGGCAAACGCTATCACCGACCAGCTGTCTCCACTACTACGACACAAAAGATTTCCTTCCAAGCAATAAACAGATGATAAACAATATCTTTACACCAATCTATGATACCAGTACCAAACATGGGCATTGAATAAGGCCCATAAACTAAAGTTAGCCACCTGCAAAATGCGGTGCATGCGAAAGATTATTAGCAACACCAGAAAAGAGAGAATCACAAATATGAGCATTCGGAAGAAGGTTGGAACAATTCCCTACCAACAGTACATCGAGCAATAGAGAATGAATTAGTTTGGCCACATTGTGAGAATGCAACCAGACCACATTGGTCATGCAGTCTTCTACGGGAAAACATCAAGAATAAGGCTAGAGGTAGACCAAGGAAAAGGTGGATAGACAGCGTAAACGAGATCTGCCGCAACATGAGGCCGACAGTACATCGATTAACAGAGAATGAATTGGTTTGGCCACATTGTGATAATGCAACCAGACCATATTGTTCATGCAGCCTTCTACAGGAAAACATCAAGAAAAATGGCTAGAGTTTGACCGAGGAAAAGTTGGATAGACGGCGCAAACCAGATCTGGCCCAAAATTGGGAAAAATGTTACTCGGGCCACGATAGATTTGACAGACAGATACATACCCCGACACTGAGTCACAATCCGAAAGAAAGTGAGACGACAAAAGAAGAAGAATAATAATTCAAGGTTCTGCCATGGATTGGTTATGCACACATTGATTGTTTTTGGATTGTCACAGAGTGCTGTTAACCAATTTCCAAAAGATAGATGACAATGTGAATGCCGTATCGTATTGTGAAGTTCCGTTGATGCTTCAGTATACATTTCATAGAAAACAGGCCTGCTGACTAGAGAAGTGTAGCTCCATCATGACAATGACTGACTAGAGAAGTGTTGCTCCATCATGACAATGACTGACTAGAGAAGCGTTGCTCCATCATGGAAATGACTGACTAGAGAAGTGTTGCTCCATCATGACAATGACTGACTAGAGAATTGATGCTCCATCATGACAATGACTGACTAGAGAATTGTTGCTCCATCATGACAATGACTGACTAGAGAAGTGTTGCTCCATCATGACAATGACTGACTAGAGAATTGTTGCTCCATCATGACAATGACTGACTAGAGAAGTGTTGCTCCATCATGACAATGACTGACTAGAGAAGTGTTGCTCCATCATGACAATGACTGACTAGAGAATTGTTGCTCCATCATGACAATGACTGACTAGAGAATTGTTGCTCCATCATGACAATGACTGACTAGAGAATTGTTGCTCCATCATGACAATGACTGACTAGAGAAGTGTTGCTCCATCATGACAATGACTGACTAGAGAAGTGTTGCTCCATCATGACAATGACTGACTAGAGAATTGTTGCTCCATCATGACAATGACTGACTAGAGAATTGTTGCTCCATCATGACAATGACTGACTAGAGAATTGTTGCTCCATCATGACAATGCCTGACTAGAGAAGTGTTGCTCCATCATGACAATGCCTGACTAGATTCGGCTCAATTAACCTAGGAGAATGTTGACCAACTATGGCGATAACGCCTTTTAAATTCACTTAACAGCCCCGTGGGAGCTGCGTAGCGCAGTGGTTAGCGTCCTGGCTTCGCATCATAGTGGTCCTGGGTTCATTCTCCAGTTGAGGCGGAAATGTTTTTTCAGTCCGCAATGGCACCCGGGTCGACCCAGCCTTAAATGGGTACCGGTTCAGTCCATGAAGTAAAAGCGGCGAGAAAGAGAAGATGGCTACCACCCTCATCTAGCCGAGCTGTTTGAAATGTGAGATCGCTAACACCTCACACCCCTACAGCAGTAATGCTTACCTTACTTTACTTTACTTTAACAGCCCTGACATAGCCCTGACATAGCCTGTTTGGTGTATCAAAAATACATCGTGTGAGTGACGTGAAGATTGAAAGTGTGGCCGAGACGGCAGACAAAAGACTTCCATGCTACAGGTTTTGGTTCAGTGACAAATCGATTGCATAAATGTATCAATGGTGATGGAAATGATGTTTAGAAATAAGGGACAATGTATGTGCAATAATAAATGAAATGGTTTTTCAAGTTCATATCTTGTTTAGTTCTCAGTGGTCTCTAGGTAAGGTGTCCGACCTCGGGTTCTGGAGGTCGCCTGTTTAAATCACGGTGGAGACCGAGATATTTGTTTTCATTTGGTAAACACTCCCCTGATCTCATGTGAGATTTGACTCCGGTGTTCAGTTTCAAGGACCTTAACATTCTCTTAGCAGTTGGACATCGGAAAGAGTAGGCTTAACGGCCGATGCCCGGACAAAATTCAAATCACAAATTTAACCGTTATGTGTACCTTTCCCCTGATGGTTTGTTAAGAGCAGTTATAGATGGCGCCTAACTGGCTGCGGGTTTACTTAGCTATAGTGTTTTAGTCTATTAAGATGGATTTGCACATCGGTAAAAACCACCTTCTAGGAAACTGGTTGTATACAGACTCTGTTCAGTCTTATAAACCAATGTAAAGCTAACGAGAAAAAACTATTTGTGACCTATTTACTGACTTGTCCTCGTATATTCAAAACTTGCGTCTGAGTGACTGAGCAGATAGAGTGCTTGAGGCAAATAGACGATGTTTAAATCTGGATCTCGACAAGCTTCAGACGAGCACTCAACTTACAGTTAGGGAAAGCAAAGTGCCGATGACAAGAACTGGTCACGATATCTCAGGACGGATCAAAGACCGAGCACTATGTCATCTCTAACACTTCATCTTTAACAGCAGTGTATCATGGACGTTTACCGTTATATATGAATTAAATGTCCACATTTTCCTAACCGTTATGCAAATGGATTTTTTGTGATTTAAGAAGAAAAATGATGCCAGTCGACAGAGAAAACGAAACATGTCTGCAAGTGGCATGCGGCAGGTCACGACTATGGAATAACTAATTGAATGGCTAGACCAGTATCTTCGGAGTCTGAACTGATCTATATCGTGACTAAAGTCGTTTTGCGTGACCAAATCTACACGTTGCTCCGGTAAAAACCCCCAATGTGGCCTCGGCCATTTGGAATCGATGATGTGAGAATGTACTTCAGCAGACCAACCAGTTTATGGAATATTTGAAATTCTTATCAGAGAACATGTCAGCTCCGTCCATCTTTGTCTCTGTTTGACGGGGATGTAATCCCTTGATAACTATTACTTTCTCTCTGCCTGCGTCTGTATCTATAGGTTATCCTAAATTTAGTGACTATTTAAATGCATGTATAGTGTACACATATTCTTTCTATAAACGCGTTTCTCACACACAAAGACATACACACACACACACACACGTACACACACACACACACGTACACACACACACACACACGTACACACCCACACACACACACGTACACACACACACACAAATAAAACACGCACAGGATGTCATTAAAATCTTAACCTTCCACGGCTGTTCCATTACAATCTAAACCTTCCACGGCTGTTCCATTACAATCTAAACCTTCCCCGGCTGTTCCATTACAATCTAAACCTTCCACGGCTGTTCCATCACAATCTTAACCTTCCACGGCTGTTCCATCACAATCTTCTATTTACGTTCCTCTTATTACCCTACATGATGATGATGTTCGCCCATCACATGCCATGAAGACCACTGGCTTTGTTCAGCCGTGTGGACAGTTTTTTCCTCTTGATGTGTCCATGATGTTCGCCTATCACATGCCATGAAGACCACTCGCTTTGTTCAGCCGTGTGGACAGTTTTTTCCTCTTGATGTGTCCATGATGTTCGCCCATCACATGCCATGAAGACCACTCGCTTTGTTCAGCCGTGTGGACAGTTTTTTCCTCTTGATGTGACCATGATGTTCGCCCATCACATGCCATGAAGACCACTCGCTTTGTCCAGCCGTGTGGACAGTTTTTTCCTCTTGATGTGTCCATGATGTTCGCCCATCACATGCCATGAAGACCACTCGCTTTGTTCAGCCGTGTGGACAGTTTTTTCCTCTTGATGTGTCCATGATGTTCGCCCATCACATGTCATGAAGACCACTCGCTTTGTTCAGCCGTGTGGACAGTTTTTTCCTCTTGATGTGTCCATGATGTTCGCCCATCACATGCCATGAAGACCACTCGCTTTGTTCAGCCGTGTGGACAGTTTTTTCCTCTTGATGTGTCCATGATGTTCGCCCATCACATGCCATGAAGACCACTCGCTTTGTTCAGCCGTGTGGACAGTGTTTTCTCTTTTGCTGTGTCCACTGAAATGGCTGACTTGCGCTGTGATTTGGATTACAGTGAGGAAGGAACTGCGCCATTTATCAACCTTACTCTCTGGTCCAGAGCTACCCATGGCCAGTGGCAAGATATGTATCAAGACGACTGGAGATAGCAGAAGATGTAGATTTTTCCTCAGGTTTTACTCTCGAAGCCTTTCCTATAAACAGGTATCACGCAGTGCAGCGGAGGTGGGATGACATCTAACGTGTGTCATGCTTTTCCCATAACCGCACGAGGTCGTAGGGATATCACTCAGCGTGTGAGTTGGACATCTCACCCCGGCTGTGGTCAGTCCATTATAGTCATGTCTAAATTTTACACACCGAAACTGACATTTGCAGCTACGACGAAGGGCGCCATTCTCCAGAAGTTTAGCCGTGTGAAATACACCGTGAAATACAACACATATTTAAGCGCAGTGCTATTCAAAGAGCTGGTTTCCAGACCAAGATAATCGGATGAAAGAAATCACAAAAAACTAGCGAATTAACCAGTCACAATGTAAAACAATCACATGTTTCCGTGAACATACGCGTAAGTCGTTGACTAGTGTGAATTCCAGGCAAATTCGTGGTCTGTCGGCATCTATAATGAACTAAAACAGAAGAGAAATGTTACAAATTTTTCTAAAATAGGTAACATGTGAGAGTTTGAGGTTAAAATTAACTAAATAGTCACTGAAATACACAATATGTGAGAATATGAGACAAAATTAATGAAATAGGTAACATAGGAGAGTATGAAGCAAAATTAACTAAAATAGGTAACAGGAGAGTGTGAAGCAAAATTAACGAAATAGTGAACATAGGAGAGTATGAAGAAAAATTAATGAAATGGGTGACATAGGAGAGTATAAAGCAAAATTAACGAAATAAGTAACATAGGAGAGTATGAAACAAAATTAACGAAACAGGGAACATAGGAGAATATGAAGCAAAATTAACTGAGTTAAGATTGAAATACGCAACGCGTGAAAGTCTGTAGCAAAATTAACTCAATTAATGATTGACTGAAATACGTAACACGAAACGGTTCTAGGTGAAACTAAAAACTAATGCTAACTAGGATACACGCAAGGTTAAAGTCTAGTCTGACATAAAAATAGACAAGTGCCACCGTTTCCACCTATAAACACCTTTATTCTTACATAAATTAACAGAGGAAAACAGCGCAAAAAAATAACAATAAAATACAAACAATAAACTAGTTTAACGAATGTCTGTATGAAATCTGAAGGGGAACACAAATTGCATTTTTTTAAAACGGAAATAGAAAAGGTACGACAAAGATTAAGAAGCCATTGTGACGCTGCCTGAGAAGCTCGATCGTGATTTAAGTGACTCTGTAAGCCATTTTTGAGTGTTCATCTGTAAACGTTCATTGATGTTCTCCTGTAGAACACAATTTTAACTCAGTCTAATCTTCAGAGGAGAATATATAGTTTTTACGCACTATTTTATATGCCAAATTAAGCAACCAGAGAGTTGGAAACATTGTATATTCGTAGTGGTCTAGTTTTATTTCCAAGGAAAGTGCTGCAGGTTTCAATTTTGGGTTGAAAGAGTTGAAGATAGACCTGGCTTTGTTAATTTGAAAACTGCTGCGATGAATGTCAACTGGTCGACATCCTTCATCTAGAAACCAAATCACCGCTCGCTGATCAACTCTGGACGGATTCCATATCACATCCGCCATGTTTTCAACGGTCTGCTGAGGAAACTATGATTCGGAGGATAAGGACATTTTGCAAACTTGACAGTTGGTATCTGCTGTTTACACCTAAAGTGACGTCATCATGTGCATCGTAGGTATGTTCACTTGTTGCAGTTTGGTCCGGTTTCATTTGAACACGTCTCGTATAACAGAATGTCTATATCATTCTAGCTTTTCTAGCACTTGCTGTTGGTGCACAGCTCAATCAGTAGGTAACCGCAAGAATGATCGTCGAGGACAACATATATTCCTGTCTGATCCGTGTTGGAAATATCAATGGTTCAGAGATTGCCGTAGTGAGCTATGATGTAAATGAGCTCTTTATATGTGTTCTTTGTACATTGATATATTTGTGAACATTCATCGGCGTGCGGGTGTTTTGTAGACGTCAGTGTGGTATTAAAATAACCAGTTCTGTTTGTCAAAATTAGCAATGTTAAGTAGTTAGTTCGTTGGTTGGCTGGTTGGTTATTGATCCAGCAGTCTGTGGGTGCCATTGCCATATAGTGGTATCTCAACTTAACTTAACTTAACTTCTTTATACTGGTTTAGAAGGCTCTGAAGAGTGTGTATACGAACAGTTTCTTCTCCGCCGCTTGCCTTATAAATTATTGTGTGCATCCAATTTATCGACTGACCCAACCTTCACTATTTCCTGTGGCAATTGCATTCCAATCATTCAACACTCTCTAACTAAAACAATATTTCCTAATATCTAATCTGGGCTTTAATTAATGTGTAGCTGTGCCCTATTGTTCTTGTAGCCGGCTGTACTTTGTACTTTGTACTTTGAATAGCCTGTTATAGTCTCAATTATCCTTTCCCTTTAATATTTTATAAAATTCATCGAATTCTTCTCTTTTCTAGACACTGCAGGCTGTTTTCTTTTCTGAGCCCATCCTCATAACTATAATTCTGGGATCCCACTATCAGTTTTGTCGCTCTTATTTGTGTCATTTCCGGTATGTTTATATTATCTCTACGATAAGTACTCCACACTTGAACACAGTCTAGGCCTAACTAATGAAATATACCGTTTGACTATCACTTTCTTGCTCCTATGTTCAATGTATCTTTTAATCTTACCTTAGCTTTTTTAACCCTACCTACATGATCTATTTTAACGCCTATGTTTCTTTGCTTTTCTATCTTCCTAGTATTGTTCTGTCCCATTTTGTAATTATATTTCAAATTGAATCTACCATGTGGATGACTGTGGATGCATATTTCCAATCCCCTTTGCAACAGTGAGCTGTTGTTTAGTTCCATTTGTCTGACCTCGGAGGAAAAAACTCTTTTCCCAACATCGTCAAGATCCGGGCACTCAAAAAGATACTGCCACTTTTGTGTTAGATTCAGTATGTTGTGTTAGATTCTGTCTGTTGTGTTAGATTCTGTCTGTTGTGTTAGATTCTGTCTGTTGTGTTAGATTCTGTCTGTTGTGTTAGATTCTGTCCAAGTGGCTGTTTAGCTGTATATGTTGAGTGCGTTATCGGAAATTGGTACTTTGATCTCTCCTTTTCAGGAAGTTATCTTGTCCTTCGTATTTGGGATGACCAC
This sequence comes from Ariolimax columbianus, assembly GCA_036924085.1. Classification (NCBI taxonomy): domain Eukaryota; kingdom Metazoa; phylum Mollusca; class Gastropoda; order Stylommatophora; family Arionidae; genus Ariolimax; species Ariolimax columbianus. The sequence continues at coordinate 84,207,132 of JAVGWX010000003.1, forward strand.
ATGTTTGTAGCTTTCTCTCCCAGTTTTACCAATTGCCCATCTGTTAGCCAACCTCCATTGTTCGCAGACTTCAGTAGTTGTTTAACTGTCTGTAGCGTTGTTGGCGTGTTTCGTTGTTATTGACTTGATCTGTTCTTGCCATTGTCAAGTGTATTTGAGTGCCCGAGGATCCAGTGAAGTATTCAGATAACCGATTTTATTTGTCAAAGATAAAAAGGTTTATATATACTGTTGTCTACAGTACATATAACGTCTGAGTGGTATGGTGATTAAAGCTCTGTCTTATCATAACAAAATTACCACAGTCAAATCCCAGCCTCTACACTCTCCAGTCTACCGATCTGCAAATGGGTAACTGAATTGCAGGAAAAAAAGGAATTGGTCACCCAAAACTAAATACAAAGCTGGAATATTGAAAACTATCTAATACTTCCTCCTTGACGGCAGTGTCTCTTATGCTACAACGTTTACCTATAAATCAATCAACAACATAACTGTCCCTTATGGATGATAGGTCTTCAACTAACCTTCTCTAAGCCAACCTAGTCAGTGCTATTTTCTCCAGATCCAACCACGTTAGCTCTGTACTTTTTCTTTTCGCTAATCCTGTTTTCCCTTTCAGCGTCATGCCATGAAGAGATCCATAGAACGATCTCCACTGTGTCGCCTCGTACACAGTGGCATTTACTGCCTTAGACATGTCTGTAAGCCATTTTGTTCGTGGTCGGCCTTTGGACTAGAATCCGTTGGATCTAAAAAGTATTACTTGTTTGGGGGTGGTGCTGTGTGGTGGTAGTCTTGTTACGTAGACAAACCATATACGTTGTTATCTTCTAATGTAGTATAATACCGCTGTTGTTCCCACTAGTCTCCTGATGTCATCGTGTCTGATAATGTCTCTCCTAGCTACGACCAATATTTTTCGTAGGCATTTTATTTCTGCTGCTACGATTTGTCGTTTTTCATTTGATTTTAGTGTCCAGTTCTGACAATGGAAGCATATGACGAAAATCATGTTGTATAAAACTGTATTGGTAGTTATTGTCGCGTGCTTGCAATTAGGTATTTCTGTCAAATTGTCTAATTTACCTTATTGCATCTTTGTTGAGTTTAACCTGTGATTCTTCCGTCTCCTGATAGCGTGCTCCCTAAGTATGTGAAATCTTTCACCTGTTTGATTTGATGATTTAAAAGTAAAACATGGGTTTGTTCTGCTTGTCTAGATATTTTCAAAATCAGTTTTTCCTACGTTGATTTTCATGCTGCATTCTTTACATGTTGAATTTTCTTTGGGCAATATGTTTTTGCAATTGTATTTCTAAAGTTCCCATGACAACAGATCGACTGCGAAAAGAAGTTTGTTGAAGAGTTCACTAATGTTGTTTCCTTTGTTTGGGTTGGCTATTTTACATGTGTGGTCTACATATGTGAGGAACAACAAAGGGAATATCAGACATTCTTGCCGTGCTCCAGATTTGAAATGACATTTCTTTAACAGTCCAGTTATTGTTCTGACAGAGCACTGGCTATTAATGTAACGACTTTTGTATAGGTTGATTGGGTAATCGTTTACTCCAATGTGAGCCAATACTTTCCATATATGTTGTTTTATCTACCCGTCAAAAGCGTTTTCTTGATCTACAAATGCAATAAACAAACTCTGTACAATCTTATCTAATTCTTTTTTTCTAGACTGCCTTGGTCAGCCTCTACATCCTTTGCCTTTAGGTGTCAAAAATAGAGATTGCTTTGTAAACCTATATATGCATTTGTTAGTATATGGCCTATCCACCTCTTTCGTCGTATCTGCATGCCCTGATCGACATAAATCTGTCCGGTTCTCTCTGAGACCTTCTCATAGGATTTCAAACCCTCATTTCTGATATAACATTTAAAGTCAGCACATTTTGGTAACCGCTTTTGTCGACCGCCAAGTTCGAGAAATATAAGAACACCCACTTAACACTGGCGTTGGCGATATCCATTCTCACACCGGACACAATCTTCATTGATTGCCACACTTTCTCTAATTCCATGAAAATATTTCCTGTCCTTTATATCCTGATTTGTATATCCTTTTCAGTGTCTCCGTATTTATCGATGTTACTCCCAAGATAAAAGAAAGATTGAACGTCCTGTAGGGCTTTCATACCTAAAGTAATCAGGTCACAGGCGATTACTTTCAGTATTACAGTTTTTCCTCTTTGGATTTGGTCCCTACTTACTGTCCTAGCTTAGTCGTTTTATTTTGCATTTGGATGTGGTTATTGCATAAAAGGACCGACTCACCCGTAAATTAAAGATTTCAAAGTTATTTAATGAAAATCCACCTGATCCCATTGATATTGCACCACGTCGTATTTGCGTCTTAATACACCCCAAACAATAGAAATATATATTTGCAGCACCGGATATATATATTTAGGACCGGTAGTGACGTCACAGAATAGTCCACTTTTTAACTGTGGAGGTGTCAAACATCGCGGCTATAACTCGATTGATAATAAACTTAGATATAATCATCAAACAGTAAATGACTCAGACAACTTTGTTGACCCTACCACATATGAACATACTCAATGCATCGAACGATCTTGGAATACGGCAAAGGATTGAAATGAGCACATACACAGACACACGCATGATTCGTACTTATGTGAGTTTATGTGGCGTCTTTGTATCATTCAATGTAAATAGTTAGGACAATGTCAGCGCCATTCTTGTCGACATTCTTCAATTCTGGCTACATCAATCATTTAAAATTGTGCTGTTTGGTCCTCAAATTATTTCAATATGTCCGGCCTGGGAGGACATGTCCTTCTGCTCCTCTCCTTAATCCGGAAACATCGCAGACTAAAGTCTCACCTCCACAGAATGAGTCATTGAGACACCATTAAGTGCGATTGCGGAGCATCAAAGCATGCACCAGAACATATTCTGCTGGACTTCCCTACTTATACAGACCAAAGAGAGGTAGACTGGCTCGTGGAAGCGTTCATGATTGAAAATCTGTAGGGGACCTGTAAAGACCTGATTCGTATTTTTCCTCGTGAACCCCCCCCCCCCCCCCCCCCCCCCCCTTTCTAGAAACATATCATCGGTTGATCCAAGAAAAAGATTTGCCACGATTCCTTTTTATAATTTTTGTGCGGTTTATATTCGCCACCAATCTGCCCCATTATTTCTCTCCGCAGCTGATATTCTTTCCTTGTTTTTCAATTCCAGGATACACCACATAAATATACAACCCACGAAAATGTATAAACTTTTTAGCACAGGAAAGATACATATCTTAGACATATATTTCCCCACAATTATGCCGCTAGAAGCAAGAACCTATACCCTAAATAATTTTTACAATATTTCAAGAAAATAGGGAAAGTAATTCTTCTACAATACAATCTCGTATCAAACAATAAGAACGAAGCTACCAAACAAGAATTCTATGATGAACTACATGGATCATTAGAGAAATCCCTAGACGAGGTATTAAAGATGTCATGGGAAAAATAAACACAAAAGTGGGAGCGGACTACAAAGACTACTAAATGATTATTGGAGTGATGGCGTGCGGACTGCTACTTTTGATAAATCTTGGAGCCGACGCGACAGTACACTGTAGGGCGGATATATCATTGTTTATTTGGGACAAACATTCCAATTAGAAGCCCAGACCACCTCCTGTAATCTACTGTTCGATTACAGATTAATGGACCGGAGTTACAACTATATTTTGATTGTGTGAAGAAAGACAAGAGTTGTAACGCGGTTGCAAATGGAGAAATTATTTGAGCCGAATAAACAGTTCTAGTCTACCTTCATCTAGACCCAATATTCAATATTAACAAGGTTTTTAACATAACAATATCTAGATATTTCCTTACATTTGTACGAGAAATAACTTACTTTCTCATTAATTTTATCCAGACATGAACCCGAAGCTATTAGAAACGACATTATCTGGCAAGGCGCCAAATATGTTTTCTTCCCGTGCAAATAAACACAAAAATTAAAACAAATAAAATACAACCTTTCTTACAATTTTATTTCTTTTGACTTTCATCATTCATTACATCTGTCAGCAAGCTGAACCAAAACACGTTCCATAAAGTCACAAAAATATATTAATATTTTCATGATAACAACTACAATGCCACAAATTGGAATATTTGTATTAGTTATGTTAATACGCTGCACCGGCTTGAAAAAACTCTGCATATGCGAAGCATAATTGACATATCACCGCCCGAGATTCGAAGAATGGTTGCAGCCGGAACCGAACGAGAAGAAACAGGAACACCACCCAAGGCACCCAATGTTTGAACATCAGGTACAGAGCACAAGAGTCAAATCCAGACACAGCTTCCTAAAATCAACAAAGCCGATACAGACAAGCCCTGAAAGCCGCCTTATCGAGAGATGGCACGAATTGATGCAGGTCCCAGCGATGGAACTTCAGGAGAAACCTGCCCCCGGACAGCATCTACCATACACAACATGAAAGTCGCTGAACAGACTCCGAAATGATGTATCACGGTGCAAGAGGAATATTAAACAATGGTGACATGCAGATAATGACACAGTTAACTGTGGAGCAATACAGAACCCAGACCCCCTGATGACCTGCCCAAGTCTCCAACAAACATGCAATAGGTGCGACATGCTGGAGGCAAATGACAAGACAATCCATGTCGCTGGATACTGGATGGATGAAGTATACAGAACAGCATGACTTGATTAACTGATCAAGGTAGTGATAGTTGTCTCCCGTTTGGTCGATTTATTGCTTGGATTAAGTTTTTCTTTTGTCGAAACGTGGTTGTTTGTTCTTTCTGCTCTCATGTTACTCCCTCTTTTGCTAACCTGTCTGCACTCATGTATTCTTGTATGCACAGTGTGGTGATATAGAATGTTGCGATATCCGTCAGTACTTGTTTAATTGATCCGAATACACATGTTTAATGAAAAATGGCCCATGAAATGTCCACTTAAACATCAATTTTCCCCATTATTCACAAACATATTTTAATTAGGGTTGGAGTTACGGAACAATTCGAGTGAAATAATAGACAAGGTATCAAATATATTTTTATTCCAGTGAATTAAACGCCAAGTACCCTATACCTCTTTTGGCTATCCCAAGTTCTGACCGGTTCATTACCCCCGAGGTGTGGCAGAACTGACATTGCATCTGTAAGGCGGGCATGCACATTCCAATCGTTCGCTGGTTACTTTGTGAAGAACTAGATGACTGGAATGAGAAACTGGCTGCATACAGGCTCTGCAGAGTCTTCTAAATCCATATACAGACGTTCATTTAAGTTAAGTAAGGAATACAACACGCTAACAATGGCTTTTTTGTGTTGTTTACCATTTCAGCAGTAATTCTTCGTGTCTGTACTTCAGCCGAGAAGTTTGAACAGTTAAAAGACAACTGTTAAGTTTTTTTAACAGACTATGAGTTACATATTCCGAGCTGTGGCGATCAGCGACCCAATGCTGACCGCTAGTGGCAGGGCCAACGAACCAGTGCTGCAAAGATCCTTCTACACCTCCGCGCGGTGATCCTGGACAACAGTCTGCAGCAGAGCAGGCTGGCTAAGAAGACGGGATCGAAGAGGGAAGAATAAGCTGGTGCACAAAAATGCCTGTGTCAGACCGAAAGGTACAAATATCGAAGTCAAGCTGTAAACTACGTCATAACGCATTCCGTCCTCCGGACTACACCCTGCTATCTGCAAAGCTCATTTCAGAGCTTGTCAGCATGAGTTTAAAAACGGAGAAGAAGAAAAAGAAGAAGAAGAATGTTCTGTGATATACCTAATGAAAACATAATTACTCACATCTGTCATGTCGAAATGTGTTAATATGTGAAGAAGATCAAATGTAAAATGACTCACAGAACCGGGGTCTCCTACATGACCCCCACAGTTGTTCTCGATACCTTGTATTGCTGAATGAAGGTGGACAACACAGCACAAACATCGTAGCTGCCTCGTTCTGTCCGAAATTATCCTCTAATCTCATCAGGTACCCATATACAGCTGGATCGACTATGAGAAGCGGTCGTGCCATTAAACAAGACCACGACATGCCTTGGTTTGTCATAATTGAGCGCGACGTGATTTGAACCCGGTACGTTGAGATTGGGAACTAAGCTCACATCCTATTATCACAATCGCCATATGTTACACATACGTACACACACACAGACACAGTAGTGAGACTAGACACAGACAAAGCAGTGATACTAGAGGCTACGAGAAACACACATGCACACACACACAGACACAGCAGTGAGATTAGAGGCTACGAGAAACACACATGTATACACAGACACAGTAGTGAGACTAGAGGCTACGAGAAACACATATGTACACACACATACACATCAGTGAGACTAGAGGCTACGAGACACACACATGTACACACACAGACACAACAGTGAGACTAGAGGCTACGAGAAACACACATGTACACACACAGACACAGTAGTGAGACTAGAGGCTACGAGAAACACACATATACACACATACACAGCAGTGAGACTAGAGGCTACGAGAAACACACATGTACACACACAGACACAGTAGTGAGACTAGAGGCTACGAGAAACACACATATACACACAGACACAGCAGTGAGACTAGAGGCTACGAGAAACACACATGTACACACAGACACAGTAGTGAGACTAGAGGCTACGAGAAACACACATATACACACAGACACATCAGTGAGACTAGAGGCTACGAGAAACACACATGTACACACACACAGACACAGCGGTGAGACTAGAGGCTTCTAGAAACACAAATGCACACACACACACGGATACAGCAGTGTCGACAGTAAGACCACAAGCTATAATAAATACGCGTGTACACACTCACTAACGCACATACCCACACAAACACATACACTGAAGCACGCACATACGCACACAAACACAAACATATACACTCACGCGCGCATATACACACATACATACGCACACTACCACACACAGGCTCACACAAAACATGCACACACACACACACACACATACAAACACATACCAACAAAAGAGAAAATTGCATATAATGAAACAAGTTGACTTAACATATTTTTACATACACTGACACTATCGCATGTTTCAATACACGGTGTATCTTCTCTCTCTCTCTTTCTCTCTGGGCCTTTATAGACTGATGAAACATTCCGATCGTGATTAGAGACATCACAAAGATCAATCCTGATTATAAAAACTCATTACAAGAGTGTATCAGGGCCTGGTCTGTAGAATAATATTTTGAGAAAAATAATATCCCAAACGTATGATCGTCTTGAGTGCGAGGTCATCAGCAACAGATGTGGTTGTCGAATGCCGGAAATCAGGTGGTTTTAAATACTGGAAAAAAGAAATACTGGTATCAAAGAACGGGATAACAATATTTTACTTACTTATAGTCGCTTCTCTTCTACCGTGAGATGTAGAGGTTTGCCATAGAGAAAGTTACACTGTTCTCCTGGCTTCTTTTCCAATTCAGGCTCTGGTCACTCAGGGACAGTCGTATGTTATCTTCCCAACGTACTTTAAGACGTCCTGGGGGTCTGCGTCCTTAACTTTTTGCCTTCTATGACCGCCTTGGTATCCGATCTTCTTCCATTCTACAGAGACGACCAAACTACTGATGTTGGGACTGCTTCACTCGCGTCTGCAGGGGTTGGACTTCGAGATTGCAACGTATTGCCTGATTACGAATCTTTTCCCTTTTCGTCCCCTGGACCACCTTTCTTAGGTACCTCATTTCTGAAGTTTATAGTTGCCTTTCTTGGGCTGTGGTCGTTGCCTATGACTCACATCCGTATGTCAGGACAGGCACATAGGTCGAACGGTATACATCCATCATTGTTTTTCTGCGTATTTCTTTTTTTTCTCTGTTAAGTGCATGAAACAGTCTACCAGCTGCTGCCCTTCGTGCAGTTAACTCTTCTTTGATTCCTCCTCTATTACTACTCATCTATATTTAAAATTGTTGACCTACCCCAGTGGCGGTGTTCCCAGGGTTATGTGATGTCTCTTATCATCTCTTGCAAACACCATGGTTTTTGTTTTAGAGTTGTTGTTTTTGTTTTAGAGTTGTTGTTTTTGTTTTAGAGTTGTTGTTTTTGTTTTAGAGTTGTTGTTTTTGTTTTAGAGTTGCTGATGTGCATTCCTCTCTTCTTTAAATCTTCTTCCCAGACCTGCAAGTTGATCTGGAGATGTGCCTCGGATTTCGTGATCAGGGCCACATCATCTGCAAACTCTAGTTCCGATATGTAACTTGGTCTCATCTTCCAGTACCCTACTTCATACTTTTTTGTCCGTTCCTTGCAGGTTTTGATGACCTCATCCATGAGGAGTATGAAAAGGTACGGTGATATAATGTCTTACTCCGCTAGTGGTCTTGAACTCTCCTGAATTTTGGTTTGATGTCCGCACATAATTTCTGCATGTTGTATAGAAACTCTGTATAGCACAGAACAGGGGTCTTGTATTATTTCTTGCCAAGTGCTCACAGAGTTGGTCTCAAACGATCTTTATCGAATGCCTTCTCCAAATCTGGTTTTATCCAGCATTATTTTCCAGTTTCTTTCTAAATTCCTCCCATGATTTCTGTTTGGCCTTGAGCACAGTCTTCTTTGCTTCTGTTCTAAAATTTACATATTCTTTATGTTTCTTTGTTTGTTCTTCTGTTTCCCTATGGTCTAGATATTACTTCCATGCCTTTTTCTTTTCTCGTATTATTCTTTTCACTTCTTCTGTCCACCATGGTGTACTCTTTCTCTTCCACCCTTCTCTGGTCTGACCGTATGCCTCTCCTGTCGCCTCTTTGAGAATGTCTTTGAATTTTACCCAGAGGGTTTCCATATCTTCTTCAGACTCCTTTATCCTTTCTATTGCTGTTGTTATGAGCCCTTGGTATTTCCTCTTAACATCTGGTTCTCTTCGTTTTTTGGAAACCTTAATTTTATTTTCTCTTTGTGTGTTATTAGGTTCCTTGCATGTTGTTGGGTGTTGCCTGGATGGATAGCTTCCATCTGTTCGCCGATGTTCGTCGCCGTTATAATCAATCCGGTTTTCTCAATGGTTTTTCTTGAAATCATTGGTTAAGACAGGTGATTATCCTGTTGTGTCTTTGCATGGTGGAGGGGCTGCCTCCTTACAGCCTCCATGTCTGCTGACATGTTTTTTTTCAGGGCTGCCTATTTTTTATTCTCTGGTAATCTCCAAATTAAGAGGCCATTTAGCAATCCGCAATCCTGATTACGCGCCTGGTAGGAAGTAGGTTTCTCCCCAAGGCATACTCAATACCACTGTAGGAAGAGGGTAAAGGTTAGAAGTATGGAGCAACTCACAATCTAAAACAAATTAGAATATCTTTTTCTTCTTCTTCTTCTTCTTCTTCTTCTTCTTCTTCTTCTTCTTCTTCTTCTTCTTCTTCTTCTTCTTCTTCTTCTTCTTTTTTTCTTCTTTTTCTTCTTCTTCTTCTTCTTATTCTTCTCCTCTTCTTCTTCTTCTTCTTCTTCTTCTTCTTCTTCTTTTTCTTCTTCTTTTTCTTCTTCTTCTTCTTCTTCTTATTCTTCTCCTCTTCTTCTTCTTCTTCTTCTTCTTCTTTTTCTTCTTCTTCTTCTTTTTCTTCTTCTTCTTCTTCTTTTTCTTCTTCTTCTTCTTCTTCGTCTTTTTCTTCTTCTTCTTCTTCTTCTTCTTCTTCTTCTTCTTCTTCTTCTCCTCTTCTTCTTCTTTTCTTCACTCCTCCCCCTTTTCTTCGTATTCTTCTTCTTCTGTTTCTTGTTTTCCCTTTTTCTTCTTTTTCTTCGTCTGTTTCTTCTCCTTCTACTACTCATTCTGCTCCCCCAACTACCTTTTCTCCTTCTCTCCATCTGCTCTGTCTTTTTCGTTTGCTTCTGTTCCTCCTCCCCTTCTTCTTTTTTCCCCTTCCTCCTTCTTTTCTACTTCCTTCTTCTCTTTCACCTTCTCTTCCTTTTCCTCAACCTCCTTCTTCTTTTTTTCTTTCTTCGTCTTCCTCATCGTCGTTCTTTTTCTACCATTTCTTTTCCTTCAACCCCTCTTCCTCGGCCTCAACCTTCTACTTCTTCCTTTCCTCTTCTTAAACCTACTCATTTTTTTATTTTTCTTCTTCTCAGCCTGTTCCTCCTGCTTCTTCTCTATTCTCCTCTTCCTCCTAATTCTTCTGCTTCTTCTTCGTCGTCTTGTTGTTGTTGTCGTTGTTGTTGTTGTTGTTCTTCTTCTTCTTCCTCTTCTCTTCTTCTTATTCCTCTTCTCTTCTTCTACTTCCTCTTCTCTTCTTCTACTTCCTCTTCTCTTCTTCTTCTTGCTCTTCTCTTCTTCTTCTTCCTCTTCTCTTCTTCTACTTCCTCTTCTCTTCTTCTACTTCCTCTTCTCTTCTTCTACTTCCTCTTCTCTTCTTCTTCTTCCTCTTCTCTTCTTCTTCTTCCTCTTCTCTTCTTCTACTTCTTTTTCGTATTCTTCTTCTCCTTCACCTTCTCCTTCTTCCTCTTCTTCGCCTTCATCTTCCTTTTCTCCATCTTCTCAGCATGAGTTTAAAAACGGAGAAGAAGAATAAGAAAAAAAAGAAGAAGAAGAAGAATGTTCTGTGCTATACCTAATGAAAACATAATTACTCACATCTGTCATGTTCGTTAACTCACGTCCTTCTTTAAACATCGTTGTCCAGTTCTTCACTGTTGTCTTCGGCACACCTTTGTCACCATACACTGCCTGTATTCTGCGATGAATGTCAACTGGTCGACATCCTTCAGCTGTTAGAAACCGAATCATCTCTCGCTGATTAACTCTGGCCGGATTCAGTATCACACCCACCATGTTTTCAGCGGTCTGCTGAGGAAACTAACATCCGGAGGATGATACAATTTTGCAAACTTGACTGTTGGTATGTGCAGTATACACCAGAAGTGACGTCATCATGCTCATGGTACGTATTTTCACTTGGTACAGTTAGTTCCGGTTTCATTTAAACACACCTCGTATACTTAGGCCCTTAATCCTAACGGATTCTGTTTCTTGCTTACTGATTGGCAAATTTATTATTTTGTTCTGTATATCTCTTCTAAAATTATTTTATTTTGAATCTGCTGTTTTATATGTTAGTTAGTTAATTATCAGTTTACTTCTGTCCTGATGTGCGTCGTGCGAAGCCGAAGTCGCCTCTTCTCAGCCAGATGTATCGCGTCTGACGTCGTCAGTGTGTCGGTGGAAAATCGTCTTTATGTCGTTGATCCGCCTTCCCCTCGGTCGTCCTCTTACTAGGAAGCCGGAACGTCGGGTATTGTAATCTTGCAGGACAAGCTGATCAGAGGACTTGCTTATGAAATTGCCGAAGCAGCAAACTTTCTGTCTGGACATGTATTCGGCATATGGGAGGGTACCGACCGCTTTTCGAATATCCTTGTTCCTCAATCTATCTCTCATGCAGACACCAGCTGCCATTCACAGACATCTCATCTCGCAGGCGGAGATTTTATCCTCTCTCGCCTGAACATGACCTATTTTTGCACATGGAATTGTAAGAAAACGTTGTAGATCAGTTTCTGCTTTGTTGCCAGGCTAATGCGAGAATGTTTGAACAGTGGCAACAGTTGATAAGTCACTAGCATCTGGTATCAATCCTCCTGTCGCACCTGCCTTCTGAGAAAATGGTTCTCAGGTACCTCACAAGCTGAGCTTTCTGAGGAGCCACGTTCTGAATGCTTAAGTTAAGCAGCCCCTTACTGTCTGTCTACTTTCAGAGCTATCGTTTTACACATGTTTGATACGCATATTCAGTGGTCTCGAGGTTAGATGTTCGACATTGGGTGCTGGAAGTCGCGGCTTTATATCACGGTGAATCACGTGGAATATCTGGTAAAAATTTCCTCTGTCCTTGAGTAGTGAGATCCAGACACCCGTGACCAGTGGCGAGCACGTTAAAAATCCTTTGACAGTTTGAAATCGAAAAGAGTAGGCTTAACGGCCGATGTTTGGGCATAATTCAAGTAACAAATCTACTCAAATTATTCTAGGGATTCACGCCCTACAGTGAATATATCGTAAATATGGGACTGTGTGGCTTTAACATCAGGTCTTGGTTATGTGGTCAACGGAACGGCATAGCTGGCGCCTGACCGGCTGCGGGTCTACCTTGCTATAATGTACGCTTCCACCCCCGCAAGTCCCAAAAATAGGCAATCTTATATTCCAGGTGCTACTAACCGTAGGTTTTTCCCCAGAAAGTGGGATTGACTTGGCAAGTAACCAGCAGATTTTCACCTGCTAAAAAATATGAATCAAACGAGGTCACACCTCACCACAATGTCCATGGACACAACTAGACTGAAGATAAATATATATATAGACAGACAGACAGATAGACAGACAGACAGACAGACAGACAGACAGACAGACAGACAGATAGATAGATAGATAGATAGATAGATAGATAGATAGATAGATAGATAGATAGATAGATAGATAGATAGGCATATATATATATTTATAGATAGATAAATTAGATAAATAGATAGTTAGTTAGGTAGATAGATAGAAAGAAAGATAGACAGATAGATTCATAGATTGATAAATTGATAGATAGATAGGCAAGTAGGCAGGTAGATGTAGATAGATAGATAGATTGCTAGATAGATAAACAGATATATATATAGATAGATTGATAGATAGATATATAAATAGATAGATAGATTGATATATATATAGAGAATGAAAGAGAGAAGGAGAGAGATATAGATAATATAGATAGATGTTCAACAAGGCAACATGTGCACATGTTCAACACACTTCTTCCAGAACTGAATATCTATTTTTTGAAAGGTACGCGCGTGTCATAACAGATTATGGAAAGACAAGGAATGGGACAGATAAACGAAATTGGAGAAATGTTGGCAGAGTTATGTCCGCTACACAAAATGATAATTGAAGGATGCATTTTTCCACATGAAAAGATTGATAAGGCCCCAGGGAGATCTCTAGAACATGTAAATGAAAGCCAGATTGATCACAAATATGTCAGTCAAACGTTCAGATGTACACTACAAGATGTAAGAGTAAAGCGAGGTACAGATATAGGTTCAGACCACTACATGTTGCTGTGGATTTTGCAGCTCAAACTAAAAAAATACCAAGGTCATGGCGCAAGGAGAACAAGATATGACATACACTTATTACAACACCAGGAGAAGAAGACAGAATTTAGCTTAAAACTTAATAATAGATACCAAGGGCTACAATAGTTTTATGAGGATAAAGAAAAATACAATAATAGTTTGTGGGACCAAGCTAAACAGACGTGGAATGAGTCATGTGAAGAAACTTTGGGATTCAAAAGAAACCAACATAAAGAATGGATCACAACAGAGACATCACATAAAATAGAAGAAAGGAAAAAGAAGAAAACTGTACTCAACAATCGCCGAACACGAGCCACCAAAGCAGAAGCACAGAGTAATTAAACTGTTACAGACAAAGAGGTCCAGACATGTATAAGGAACAATCAAAGGGAATATATTGACAAGCTGGCACACGAGGCAGCAGAGAGGAAATATGAGAGATTTCTTCTCATTAACAAAGAAAATGGCAAATTTATATTTACACACAGACAAACCAATCAAAGATAGAGAAAGCAGGATATTGTCATCAATGGAGGAACAACAGAATGAGAGAATGCCAACAGGTTAGAAAGAAGGAGGACCTGGCAGGTTGCAGCAATTTATAGGGGGATTACATTGTTGTCGGTGTCAGGCAAAGTATTCAACAGAATCATTTTGGACAGATTAAAAACTGAAGTAGACAAAAAGCTCAGAGAGGAACAGGCAGGATTTCGCCAGGGAAGATCATGCACAGATTAAATAGCTACGCTACGCATCATAGTAGAACGAAGCATTGAATGAAAATCATCCTTATACGCAAATTTTATAGACTATCAAAAGACATTTGACAGTGTGGATCGAAGTACTATATGACAACTATTGAGACATTATGGGATACCAAAGAATTACACAACCCTCATCCATAATATGTACAAATACACAGTTAGTAGAGTTGTACATGAAAGAGTATTGACTGACAGCTTCTCTGTACAAACATGGGGGAGATAGGGTTGGCTGCTCTCACCTTTCATGTTCTTGTTTGCTATAGATTTGATAATAAAGACATCGATCTAAGGCAAAAAACAAATTTGGTATTCAATTGACACTATTGTCACATTTGGAGCACCTGGACTACGCAGATGATTTGGTACTTTTGTCACACAGTTATAGTCAAATGCACGAGAAACTTGATAGGCTGAAAGAACAATCTGTCAAACTTGGACTGAATATCAACATGAAGCTCCTTAGACTCAGCACTAACAGCAAATAACCAATTATGCTGGAGGGAGAGCAGTTGGAGGAAGTGGATACCTCTACCTATTTAGGAAGCACAATTGACACATCAGGAGGTACAGATGGAAGGATCAGAATTGGAAAGACAAGAGGGGCATCCCTGACACTAAACAATATATAGAAATCCAGAGATATCAAGATTTACACCAAAATTAGAATATTGAACGCAAGTGTCAAGGTGTTGATGTATGGACAGGAGACATGAAGAACGACCAAGGTCATACAACAAAGACTCCAGTCCTTCGTTAACAGATGCCTTCGAAAGATAATGGGCATAAAGTGGCAGTACATGGTGACGAATTAAGACTTGTGAGAAAGGAGCCAAAAACAGCCATTGGAACAACACATTAAGCAAATAAAATGCGGCTGGATAGGACATACACTGCGGAAGGCACAGTCTAACATAGACAGACAGGCTCTTACATGGAATCCTCAGGAAAAATAGAGAGAGAGGGGTAGACTCGAAAATACGCGGAGAAGAGAATGTGAGATGAGCTAAAATTAAATAATTACATCTGGAGATAGGCACAAAGAGCAGCACATTGAAGAGCGACGGGCTTTCATTGATTGATTAATTGACTCGCGTGTCTGCACTTCAACATCAACCATATTAAATGTCCTATTCTGTTCTGCAACTTTTCACTTTAGCCCATACAAGCTCTATAGAGTTTAGATGCACATGGTATGCATGTAGTCGCAGAGAAGTGTCACCGCGCTCTTCAATGATTTTGTCAATATGTTACACCTTTGTCTTATTTGTCTTCCTCCTCAGCTGCAACAACTCGGGCTTCAAATACGTGTCGTCAAAATTCACTTTTTCCTTAACCAGAAATGTCCTTTGTTGAGTTTTATTATTCGATGCAGTTGGTAATTTGTATTCTTCTGGTAGGATGCATTATCCATTACTTGGCATGGCGGTCTTTCCAGAATTGGAAGCAGATCATTCGTCAGCCAGTTCCTGAAAATGTGTCCATTCACTTCAGTATGGTAGTCTCTACAGTCAGTCCTTTGTGATTGGAAAATAAGTTGATCGTCATGGAGAAGTCCGTAATGTGCTTCCGGCATACGTTAATATAATGCGCTGCCCTTTGCTGCTTGGAATTTTCCTATTGTGTTCACCGTCAACTGATTACGATTCTTTACCATAGATGGTGGTGAGCATTGACCCAGGATTCGTCCAGGTATACAATATTATAGCCCCGTCTACGCTGTTCATGTACCAGTCTCGGGTGTTATTTCAGTTTCCGGCGAGTTACATTTGCATTACCGTGCTCTAAAAGCTACGCGTATCCAATCTATTCTTAAATGCATTAACTGCCTCTGCCTACACTACCTCCTGGGGCACTGCATTCCAAGAATTCACCACTCTCTGACTAAAAAAATATTTCCTTATATCCAATCTGGACCTTTCTGTAGCTAATTTGTATCTGCGCCCTCTTGTTCTCGTTGATGGTTGCATTTTGGAAAAAAAACACCTTGTTATAGTAAAATAAAACCTTTCTTGTGATTAACTTATAAACCTGTATTACGTCACCTCGAATACTTCTCTTTTCTAGACACTGGTTTTTCTAAGTCTTTCCTCGTAACTGGAATTCTGCAATCCCACTTTCAGTTGTGTCGCTGTTCTTTGTATCCTTTCCAGCATATTTATATTTCCTCTACGATAAGATAACATCTGCTCTTGTAGAAGTACAATTCAACTAAGACTAAAACACTACACAGCTATATGACTACCGTAATCATTTCACCTTGTGTCAAACCTGACCTTACTATTGACCATTACACATTCTCTGTCATTCTACCTCCATATCAATTTACACTTAACAAAATAGTTTTATTTAGTCTGTCGAATTTTGGTTTGAAACACTGTTTTTTCTTCTCGCTTTTTCTCTTACGTGCCTTTAAGCGTCAGTGAGAGAGAACAATTAGAATGATATATAAAGAAAGGGACCTAAAGGTTATAATAGATCATACAGGAAAGGTGAGTGAGCAAGTTCAGGTAGCAGTGAAAAAGGCAAATGCAATGTTAGGTATGATAAAAAGAAATATTAAACATAGGGAAGTGATAGTCAAACTGTATAAAGCATTAGTTAGACCTAACTTGGAGTACTGTGTACATGTGTGGAGTCCTTATCATAGAGGGGATATAAACATGCTGGAAAGAATACAAAAAAGAGCTACAAAGCTGATAGTGGGATTCCAGAATTACAGTTATGAGGAAAGATTAAGACAAACTGGCCGACAGTGTCTAGAAGAGAGAAAAATTCGTGGTGACATTAATACAGGTTTATAAGATGATCAGAGGAATGGATAAATTAGACTATAACAAGTTTTAAAAAAAATACAGCTACCCACAATAACAAACGGGCATAGCTGACTAAAGAGAGGTCCAGAATATATATTAGGAAATATTTTCTTTAGTCAGAGAGTTGTGAATGGGACAGTTAATGCATTTAACAATAAATTGGATGCGCATAGCTTTTAGAGCAAAGTGATGTAAATGAGACTGGTTGTATCCAGACCCTGCAGAGTCTTCTAATTTTATGAAGGTTTCTTGACCAGGCCCTAGCACATGCTTCGTAGATGGGGAGTTTCACTGTTTCTGTTAATTCTGTTATTAACCTTCTGCGTAGGAGGGCCTTGTCTCTGTATCCTTTACTTTCTAAGGGATACTATCCGATGTTTGTCGTGTCACGTGACCGAACCATTAAGTTTGCTGTCTCTTGATGAGGTCCAGCACCGATGTTGTGCCTACATGTCTCTAATAGCTTCGTTTCCGATTAGATCCATTTTTGTTACTCCAAACGTTCGTTACAACTTTGTTACGATGTTTCTTTTATCTTTGTAAATGTTTAATTCTGGCACTGGTAACACAATGTGGGTAAGAAACTAAAAAACTGTCATGTATTGATGCTGACATTGTAAAATCGGGGACATTTGCCTAATTATTATTTTCTCTTTCTTTTCGCTTTTTTTTTGGGTCCGGCTTGTGCCTTTCAACGTCAAGAATAATGCCTAATGATTTGACTTGCTTTATTACATCTGTTTTGAATTTCAATGTCTCCTTTTTCATCGGCTGATTAAAAGGCTGATTATTGCATTGTAAAGCACTCGCTTTTCACATCAATGATAAAGGGTTCAACTCCTGCCATCGGCAGCTCTTAGCCAGACTGCATGGCTGCAGTATCTTTTTAGGGCCTCTAGTTGGAGGCAGAAAACGGTTGTCCTCAGATATGGATCGGTATGTGTTGCTGGAAACTGTTAGCACATTACTGCTGCATCTTTGGCGCTTAATGAAATTATCCATAACTATTATATAAGTATAGCTACACCATTATATGTCTGGCTAAACCAGTATATAAGTCTGGCTACAACAGTATATAAGTCTGGCTATACACCAGTATATAAGTCTGGCTATACCAGTGTAAAAGTCTGGCTGCACCACTATATATCTGGATAAACCAGTATATAAGTCTGGCAACACCATTATATGTTTGACTACACCAGTATATAAGTCTGGCTACACCAGTATATAAGTCTGGCTGCACCAGTGTATAAGTCTGGCTACACCAGTGTGTAATTATAGCCACTCCAAGATCAGACTTCAAGATATGTTCTCTCCTCTTCTTACCTCACACTCTTGTTTCATTTTACTCTATCCAACTATCTCACTCTTACACAAATATCTCACTATTACACAACTATCTCACTCTTACACAACTTTCTCACTCGCCTTCAGGGTGAAGCTCTTTCAATGCACTTTGGTTGGGTTGACCTCTGAGAGCGCCCAAACTAGCATTGGTAAATACAGACGCACACACGCATCCAAGCATTGGTTAGTACGTGCCGATATCGCCTAAAAGGATGGAAAAAGGCGTGCCTCCGCCAATAGATTACAAAGAGGCAAACACGTGAAAATAAACCAAACAACTTTTAATTATGACTACACCAGTACATAAGTCTGTCTACACCAGTGTATAAGTCTGTCTACACCATTATATAAGTCTGTCTACACCAGTATATAAGTCTGTTTACACCAGCATATAAGTCTGTCTACACCAGTATATAAGTCTGTCTACACCAGTATATAAGTCTGTCTACACCAGTATATGTTGTTGTTGAATATCTACAATGAGTAGGTTTACTTTTTTTGAGGCCCTAAAAAGGACGCTAAGTGGCGGGTTATCGTATCTTTATGCACATACCGATCGTGCTGATGAAAGTGGACCGGAGACATCGATACAGTTGTGCTATGCTTGGCTTCATCAGCGTGTCACTCACTACTACGGGCATCACGTCGATCCATCACTTTATTAGTCAGGCTGCATGAAAACAGCCCGTTTTCAGGAAGGACTACGAGGAAGTCAAGGTGAGGGTCTTTTCCAGTATGTTTTGCCTGAGCCTGAATAACATGCCTGATCAGTATATTTTGTCTGACCAGGCATGGGTCTTTTTTCCTCACACCAGAATATAAGTATGGCTACACCAGACAATACTATTTATTCCTGATTACACAAGACAATGGTATAGAGGTCTGACAGCACCAGGCCGAATAGACCAGACAATGGTATATAGATCTGAATAGACCATACAATGGTATAAAGATCTGAATACACCAGCCACTGGTATATAGATCTGAATAGACTAAACGATGGGATAAAGATCAGAATAGACCAAACAATGATATAAAGGTCTGACAGTACCAGACAATGGGATATAGGTCTGACAGTACCAGGCAATGGGATATAGGTCTGACAGCACCAGACAATGGGATATAGGTCTGACAGCACCAGACCATGGGATAAAGGTCTGAATAGACCAGACAATGGTATAAAGCTCTGATTAGACCAGACAATAGTATAAAGCAGCTCTGAATAGACCAGCCATGGTATGAAGCTCTTAATAGACCAAACAATGGTATAAAGCTCTGAATAGACCAGACAATGGTATAAAGCTCTGAATAGACCAGCCATGGTATGAAGCTCTGAATAGACCAAACAATGGTATAAAGCTCTGAATAGAATAGCCATGGTATGAAGCTCTTAAAAGACCAAACACTGGTATAAAGCTCTGAATAGACCAGACAATGGTATAAAGCTCTGAATAGACCAAACACTGGTATAAAGCTCTGAATAGACCAGACAATGGTATAAAGCTCTGAATGGACCAGACTATGGTATAAAGCTCTGAATAGACCAGCTAATGGTATAACGCTTTGTTACTGTAAAATGTACATACCTCATTGAGCTTGTTGATGCATTTCTAAAGTTTTGTTTTTTCCTGAAGTGGTTTATAGGGCTTGGTAATCAGCTAACACTACAAAAAGAACAAAAACAAAATAAAAATAGTCACTAACTTAATGTTCATTCTAGAGGACGGCGTGGCCTAGTGGTTAAGTGACACGGCTCACAACCCGAAGGTGTTGGGTTCGATCCCCATCTCAGCATTGGCCGTAACCCCGGGCGATGCAAACCCTTTGGAAATGCAGGAGGAAGCAGGCCCTTACATAAAGTCGAATGCACTGGGTCGACGGGTGCAAAATTATAACCGTAGTGCAACGCACACCGCCTTGGAGAATAGAGAAATAAGTAGAACGCAAAAAAAAAAGAAAAAAAAAGAAGGTAATTCTGTCTGTTATTCTTGCAGAGATGGGCAAGGGCAGACCAGTCGTACAACCTACCATCATGGACAATCCGGATACAGTCACACATATCGAAGGAGACATGGCTGTCCTCTACTGTTCCGTGCTCAACCTGGGAGATAGTACGGTAAGAAGTTTATAACTATGTTTATAATTCTTTTATTGACCTTATAAGCAGAACATATATTATTTCAGCAACAATTGTGAAATACGTCGTTTGGGCACGTTATTCTACGAGCAACAGTATTTTCCCCACATTATTCAACACGATACGTCATTCGCCCACCTTATTAGAGCGATACGTATTTTGCTCGCGTCATTAAACGCGAAATGTCATTTGGTCACCTTATTAGAGCGATACGTACTTTGCTCGCGTTATTAAACGCGAAACGTCATTTGGTCACCTTATTAGACACAATATGTTATTCACTCAACTTATTCAATGCTATACGTTATTTGCTCACCTTATTAGACGCGATACGTCATTTGCTCATCTTATTAGACGCGATACGTCATTTGCTCACCTTATTCGACGCGGAACAATATTTACTTCCTCTACTAGATGTTGCAGAACCATGTATGGAGACAGCACAAAGCGCTCAGTTACAATCCTACCAAAGGATGAGAAAGAACCTGAACCAACATTGGAAGAAGTACGCTCTGCAATTAAAAGCCTGAAAAAGGGAAAGTCCACAGGATGCGATGATATCCCAGCAGAGCTAATACAAGCAGGAGGAGAGGCATGTGCTCGAGTCTACCACAAGCTGTGTAAACAGATATGGCACAGTGCAGAGTGGCCAGAAGCATGGAAGAAATCAATTTATATTTCCCTCCCCAAAAAAGGCAACCTGAAGCTGTGCACAAACTACCGAACTATCTCACTGATCAGCCATGCTAGCAAGATACTCTTGCGAATTCTATTAAGAAGGATAGAGAAAAGGTTTGAATCTGAAATTCACGTAGTCCAGGCAGGTTTTAGGAAAGACAGAGGGACCCGGGACCACATATTCAATTTAAGGAATATCTATGAAAAATGTAGAGAGTTTAATGTAGACCTGTACACATGTTTCGTTGATTACACTAAAGCCTTCGACACGGTAAAACATCAAAATCTGTGGAGAATCATGAAGGAAATGGGGTTTCCTTTGCATATAGTCCATCTCATTGAAACATTATACCAAGATCAACAAGCCGCTGTCCGAGTATCTGGGCAAACAACAGATTGGTTTGCAGTACAAAAGGGAGTCCGACAGGGATGTATACTCTCACCTTATCTGTACAACATATATGCGGAATGTATAATGAGAAATGTGCGAGAAGATGAGAACATTGAAAGTTTCGACCCATTTACGATTGGGGGGGGGGGGGGGGGGGGTACGAGATTCCAGAGTTACGATATGCAGATGACACAGTGATACTATCAAGAAGTGCGGAAGGGCTAGAGCAGTTACTTTCAGCCGTTAATGGACATAGTAAAGATCAAAATCTGTTCATAAACATAAACAAAACAAAGATAATGACCACCGATAAAACACAATGTCAGCATAAATTTACAGTGGGTGGTGAGGAAATAGACCAGGTTACACATTTTGAATATCTGGGCTCTAGAATCGGCAAAAATGGTGACTGCTCGAAAGAAATCAGAAGAAGACTAGCTATGGCAATGCAGAGACTGAACAGCCAAAGAAATTATGGCAGGGCACCAACAAAACGATAAAAGTAAAAGTCTTGAGAGCCTGTGTTTTCCCTGTGGCAGCTTATGGCTGTGAAGCATGGACGATTACCAAAACTTCTAGACAAAGAATCGAATCCTTCGAGTCAAAATGTTACAGAAAGATCCTCAGAATACCCTGGACAGAGAAAAGAACAAATGTAGACATTGGGTAAGAGCTGAGCATAGAGGAGAACTGGTTTATCAATTCCATTTTGGCTAGAAAATGCAAATACTTTGGTCACATCAAGAGACACAACGGTCTTGAGAGGACGGTGATGGAAGGTATGGTGCCAGGCAAAAGAGGAAGGGGTAGACCAAGAAGACGATGGCACCAAGATATCCAGGAATGCCTGAGTATGACAGTGGCGGAAGCTGGAGTTTTGGCAAGGGAACGAGTTTCTTTCAGACAGACTGTGATGGGAGCGACGTTCTACAAAGGACATGCTACATGAGAGATTAGATGTTATGAGTTATTTGCTTGTTAACACCTTCTCTCATTTTGCACGAAGACACGCTTAGCCCTTCTTTATACACGGGCACTCATCGAGATGATCGAGCAGCAAGACCGTGTAATGACGGCCAGTAAAGGGTCCAGATTCATTGGTCAAAATGGCGTAGGTAAATGTAAAGGCAACGGCCCACCTTTATTAGAGACGTGTACCAGAGCTCAGTTAATCATTACCAACACCATCTTCCGACTCCCTGCTCGAAATATGACGACATGGATGCCGCTCAGGCCCCTTCACTGACACCTTATCGACTATATCCTTGTCAGATTTTGGGACCGAAATAATGTAAAAATAACCAAGAGTTTCAGTGATCACCAAGTAAGGTTTAAAAATCCCTGTCTCATAATCGCCCTCTGCGGACAAAACCACCCAGTATACTAAAAGGGGAGATGCGCTACGTCAATCTTCACGGATGAGCTAGCGGGAAGACTCGATGATCTTCAGCTTGGAAATTCCAGCATCCATCAAAACTGTGCGACACTAGGAGACATTATTTACTCTACACAAGCACAATGACTAGTCCAACGAAAATGATGATGAAGATTCTTCTCGACTTAAAGCGAAAGTGAAGAATGTTCTTGAAAATTACACATCGTCCTTATCAAAGAAAACTGTCCACTAGGTCTTGAACAATAGTGCAGACAAGACTCCTTGAGTTTCAAGATTATTGGCTGTGTTAACTGGGAGACCAGCTCGAGGCGTTCTCTGAGCGCCACTATTTTAAAATGTTCTACGAAGCACTAAAAATACTTTGCGATCCCCGACCTTTTGGTAGCTCTGCGGTTCGCATTGTTAATATATATAAAAGAGGAACCCAAAATTCACGATAGATAGACAGAGAATTTCTGCAACCTACTCAACAGTCCAAAATCACAAGTGAAGAGGTCATCGGAAATATGCCCCAGGTGGAAAGGAATACGGCTATGGATGAACACATCACTGAAGATGACAATTCCATCAAAACTTTTTCTCGTGGAAGAGCTCCTGAAGCTGACGCAATGCCAGTAAAGGTACACAAGGCAGCGAGAGGATGTCTCATCAGAAAAAATCATTGCTCTTCTGCTCCCTGTGGGCTGAAGGTGTAGTCCCACAAAAAATGTAGGATGCATCTATAGTAGATATTTACAGTAGAATAGGTAATCTCAAGGAGTGTGAAAATCACCGCTGAATTCTTCAGATCTCCACTGCAGGCAAGATCCTAGCTTGTGTACTCCTCAATCGGTCGAACAAACATCTTGTGATAGAACAGCATCTCTCGGAGAATCAGTGTAGATTCAGGCTTGGTCAAAGAACTATAGACATGACACTTGCTGCGCGTTATCTTCAGGACAAGCACAGAGAAGGAAATCTAGTCTCGACGTTCATTGACCTCGCAGAAGCTTTTGATGTAGACAGCAGACGTGGGCTATGACAGATGACGCCCAAGTTCCGCTGCCCTGGAAAATGTGTCATTCTGATGCAACAGATCCGCGAAGGTACGCACGTGCATGTACTTGAAATCGGACAGAAGAAGGAATATTCATACAACCTTCCTCATTACTGTTGTCATTGCATGGAAAGTTGGGGTGGGATGGGGAGGGGGGGGGGGGTGAAGCCGTGGGTCATTTTTTTTCTTCACTATCAACTGTTTGCATCCAGTATCTAAATGATGTATCCTGTTTCAACATTTCAGTTTGATTTTAATTGATGTACATGAAAACATGCAGCACTCTTTCCTTTGTCTATACTGCTCTATACGAATCAATACATTTTCTGTGCCTCGATGTTCTGTATCTTTGTCTCATATTTTTCAAAAATGTTATAATTTACAATTGATTTTAAATTGCGTTCTGTCAGCTCCGGCTCTTTTCGACCGAAGTGCACTAGCTTTTTCTTCTTCTTCTTCTTCTTCTTCTTCTTCTTCTTCTTCTTCTTCTTCTTCTTCTACTTCTTCTTCTTCTTCTTCTTCTTCAATCAACTGATGCTATTCTTCTAGTTCACTTAACATCACGAAGGAGACTGCGTTTCAGGTCTTCGCCGATACCCTACAACTTATGAACATGGTTCATCCCCCGGACCAGACTGCCTTATCTTTGGTCCGCATAAGTGGGGCTATCCTACAGGATATGTCCTGGTGTTTTCTTGGATGCTCCACAATCTCATGTCCTGGTGTTTTCTTGGATGCTCCACAATCGTATGTCCTGGGGTTTTCTTGGATGCTCCACAATCTCATGTCCTGGTGTTTTCTTGGATGCTCCACAATCGCATGTCCTGGTGTTTTCTTGGATGCTCCACAATCGCATGTCCTGGTGTTTTCTTGGATGCTCCTCAATCGCATGTCCTGGTGTTTTCTTGGATGCTCCACAATCGCATGTCCTGGTGTTTTCTTGGATGCTCCACAATCGCATGTCCTGGTGTTTTCTTGGATGCTCCACAATCGCATGTCCTGGTGTTTTCTTGGATGCTCCACAATTGCATGTCCTGGTGTTTTCTTGGATGCTCCACAATCGCATGTCCTGGTGTTTTCTTGGATGCTCCTCAATCGCATGTCCTGGTGTTTTCTTGAATGCTCCACAATCGCATCTCCTGGTGTTTTCTTGGATGCTCCACAATCGCATGTCCTGGTGTTTTCTTGGATGCTCCACAATCGCATGTCCTGGTGTTTTCTTGGATGCTCCTCAATCGCATGTCCTGGTGTTTTCTTGGATGCTCCACAATCGCATGTCCTGGTGTTTTCTTGGATGCTCCACAATCGCATGTCCTGGTGTTTTCTTGGATGCTCCACAATTGCATGTCCTGGTGTTTTCTTGGATGCTCCACAATCGCATGTCCTGGTGTTTTCTTGGATGCTCCACAATCGCATGTCCTGGTGTTTTCTTGGATGCTCCACAATCGCATGTCCTGGTATTTTCTTGGATGCTCCACAATCGCATGTCCTGGTGTTTTCTTGGATGCTCCCCAATCGCATGTCCTGGTTTTTTCTTGGATGCTCCACAATCGCACGTCCTGGTTTCTCCAAGACCCATTCTGTGGAGACGGGCCTTGAGTCTGAAGATCTTTGTCTGTCCATCACTGCCAATTGTGTCTATCTTTTCATTTTCTGGCTTGTAGTCTTTATGCTGGTGTCTCCACATTGTCCTCGTTGATCGTTTGATGTCTTTTTTTGCTTCTTCATGGCTCTGTGAATAGGGATTCTGTGTGCTGCCACTTCCGGCTTTTGGAAGCTCATCTTCAATTTCGTTTCTACAGTGGTCCGAAATCCATTATAGGACTAGATCTGTTATTTTGGGATAACAACTCGATGTTATATTTCATTTTGTGTGAGAGTTTGGGGCTTGAGATGACTCGGAGTACGGTCCTGGAGTCTGTTAGAATAACCGTTTTATTATAGTTGTGTTTGACTAATAAGAATCTGAGTAGCATGTCAACTAGCTTTCAATGTTGCTATTTTAGTTCTGGGTCTATCTCACACACATTCCGATTGGCCAAGAGGTGCACCATAGCAATAAAGATGCCATATATCCACGTGCTGCGAACGCAGGTAAGGAGAGTACCCACTGTCATATTTGGAGAACTCGGCAAAAAGACAGAGATTGGCACTCACTTGCCCTGACAGTAGGACAGTACTATCAAAGAAGGAAATCGTGAATCCGCTATGTGGATATGGAAGCCAAGGGGATACCCCCACATTATTTTCCCAAGAAATCATGACAGCCAAAACATGGTCTACTTTATTTAAATAGGTCGTCTGACTCAGCGGGAAACCCCATTGAAAAGCCACATTCCACTGCTAAATAAATAACGGAACTGATATTGTGCAAGTTTTATAATCAATCCCTGCTCAAAACCAAGAAATAAAACAAATAAACGGTACAGAACACAACAAATCTCTGTTGAGAGTGATCTTTTCACAGAATCCTGACTGAAACCAACTGCATATCTATCTTTGTTTCTCGAACACACTATTATAGTTACACTGCTAGTTGACACATGCAAGTTCCGATATTTAGTCAGCCGTGAAACGTGACGTTTCAAAGGGATTTCTCAGTGAGAAAGTCTGTATGTGTAGTAGACTATGGCTAAACAGCAACTGTCGTGAGACGTTCTGAAAAGGATATGCTACATGATGATGCTGCCTTTTTCGCAGTCATTGAACGTTTCGAATTTGTAATCTGTTGAGATCAGACGATTTAAGTTCCTCAAATGATTTCCTAGCAGCAGTAGCCGCTTGTCGGCTTGTTAGAGTAGTCAAATAAGTGGAAGTCCTCTGTTCTTCTTCTTCTTCTTCTTTGTACACTGTCAGACGTCAACTTGAATTTGGTCGAAGAAACCAGCTGTCATCCTGAGGCTGTCAACACTGCCATAGAGCTTGTCTAATGTTGCCACTGGTGATGGCTACATGTGCTTTCTCTGATCCTCGTATGTCGGGCAATTTTGCAGCAGATGTTCAGCGGTCATTTTCCCTGTACCACAGGTGCATTCGTCAGTGCCACCTATCTTCAGTTTACTTACACAGCTCAGTAGACTGTTAGGGCTGTATCCATTTTGATCTGTTCTATCTTTTTCTTTCTTTGGTACTGGTATAAGTACAGCATCTTTCCATGCCTGCGGTACAATTCCCCTTTTCCAACTTTGGTTCAGGACTGCCAGTAGCTTCCGCTTTGCTGTTTTGCCCAACCCCATTAGCATTTCATTTGTTACCCCATCTTTTCCGGGCGATTTCTTTTTCTTTAAGTTCTCATGGCCTCATTCATTTAATTCACGGTTAGTTTTGCCATCATGTGCTCCTCTGGTGCCATCTTGATGTTGTCGTGGCTCTTTTGTTCTTCCCTAATGTATGTATGCCTGTCTGTAGGGACATCAATGTGGTTTGCTCTGGCATAATGTTCTATAAAGGCGTTTGCTACTTTTTTTCCGGTAAGCATGTTGTCACCTTGCTTGATGGTGATTTGTTTATTTGATGTTGTTTCGTCATTCATGGCTCTTACTAAATTCCATAGTTTGTTCCCTTCTTTATCTAGATTGAGGCTTTCTGTTTTTTTTTCCAACTGTCTCTTGTTATCTCTTGTTATTTGGTTCAGTATTCATGTGTATTTCGCAGTGATGGCCTTGAGGGCGATATTTGCTTCCATAGATTGCTCTCCCTCTGCCATGTTCCTAGCATTTGAGACCTCATCCTCAGCTTTCTGCAGTACATTATTCCAATATGGCTTGTAGTTTTTCCTTGCCCCTCTTGGGATGGTCCCGGTGGCTGCTTGCAGTTTTGCTTTGCTTAGGCTTTCCACCATAGGTTTCATATTGTTATTTCGTGTGTTGATAGTTTCACACAGTCCATCTGTCAGCATTGCAAATCTGTTTCAGTCGGCTCGTCTGTAGTTCCAACGTGGTAGCGGTTTTATTTCCTGGGGGCCTACCTCCATATCATTATCTAGCCTAATTGGCCTGTGGTCGCTACCTGCCAATTGGTTGATCACCTGACGATCTATTTTGTGGTGAATATCCCCTGTGGAGAAGGCCAAGTCTGGAGTGGAGATGGTATGCCATGTTCTAGAATAGAAGCTAGTGCTGTCGTCCGGTCTATTCCACTTCATCCCCTCTGCTGTCTGTGTCTGAATATCCCCATCTCTCAGAGTGACTGTTGAAGTCTCCAACCACTAGGCAGCTGGAGTCCTTGATTTCCATACTCGAGAGCGACAGGTCTTTGTTGGGTGGGCCATACAGGTTGAATATGCGATTTTCGTTTTTTGTGTCATTATGTCGACTCCTTCAATTTCTGCTTGTCCGGTGTGATTTACAGATAATTCGCTACTTGGTATGCAGTTACGTGTCAGTATCAGAACCCCTCCTTTGTGACCTTTTCTATCAAGTCGGAAGGTCTGGTATCCTCCGATTGAGAATCTGTGGTTGTTTTTGGGGTGCGTTTCTTGGATGCATGCCACGTCTATCTTACCTTCGTACAGGCGGTTTGTTAGGGAAACCTTTTTGTTACGGACTCCCTCCGCATTCCACTGTAGTATTTTAAGGGTCTTGGTTTTTTGGTCAATAGCTCTTGCCCCATGTCCTTGTGCATTGACTCCACAGCACACCGGTGGTTGACCACCAGTAGCATCAGGTGGGCCCCTTCGAGGTGTGGGGCCCGGCACTCTCTCTGCCTGGTGGGACTCCACAGGACTAGCACCGTACTTTCTTCTTTTAAGTTGTGACGTCATCATACAGCGATTTACGTTGCACTGTTTCGTTAAGCCTGTGGCCCAGTGCATCCGATTTCAACAGGCGTTTCTGTAAGGTTGCCCTCCTTAGCCTTTGGCTGTCCCCAGCCCATCTGCAAGGCAGCAGTTGTTTGAGGTGTGATGGGTCTGTTGATGATGATATGATGGACTTATGTACTAGTTTTTCAAGTATCCAGGAAGAGAGACAGTCCAGTGTGTCTGTGTCCCGGGATCGTCACAAACGAAGCATTGACATGTGAGGGGGGTATCTCCTTGCTCCCTTTAGTATTCTCGGCTCCTCTGCAGTGATGGTACTCCTAGCATTCCCCGCCACTTGGGAGGTTGTCACAAAGGGGCAGAAGTGCAATGTCCGCTGGCCTGCATCTCTTCTGCGTCAGACAACAGTAAAGAACGAGGCAGGAGTGCAGTTAGCCAGGAAACAAGCCTGGTCATGGCACGGAGATGTTGTTCGTCTGGTGTGCGAACATATCTCATGATCGAGGGCTGAGTCTTAACAGTTCTCAGTGAGGTGTCTGCTCTACTGCTTGCGACACCCCGACCGAGAACTAAGTCGTCTACAAATGATGTCATACCTCCTCGCCGCGTGGGGTGAATATCGGACAGGTCCTCGCCCGCTTTGATCGGCGGGACGGCAGAGAAAGCCTAAGCTTGCCACCTGACGATAACAACCAAATCTTGCCTCGTGGCAAGAGCAGTAAGACAAAAGAAGAAAGAAGAAGTTTATTCTAACTGCATAAATAAATAAATACAGCCCTCAGGGATGAAGTGTTAGACACAGTATTGAACGAGATCTACGCTTTTGTAACACGTGATTTTCCGTTCCCTTCCTCGCTGTTTGGTCTTCCCTAACATCTGATTCAACGCTGATTTTACTGTATAGCTGACACGTACACTACCATGGATTATTTCCCATAAATGGTATGATTCGCTTTCACCCAATTCTTGAAGCCACAATATAATGACGTGTCTCCGAGCCAATTAACGGGCAGACATTGAAACCTGTCACTCGAAGGCTTAGGTGATGGGTCTATGGAATGTGAAAAAGGAAAAATCAAAACGAATTCGTTAAACGATATTTATAAAACTTATTGATTTTGTTTGTTACCACCTTCGATTCATGTTTGCGAAGCATTTTTAGAACAAACGGCTGTTGTTGTTGTTAAATACCCACAGTGAGGATGTTTAGTTTACTCTTGTGCGCCCTGAGAAGGACGCTAAGTGGTTGCTTGTAGTAGCTTTCTTCAAACCCCAAGCGCGCCAATGATGGGGCATCGCGGTTTTCCAGGCGGTTGAGCTATGCTTGACATCATCTGCATGTCACTCACTACTATGGGGATCACGTCGATTCATATCTCGTCATATAGATTGTCTTGAATACAGCCTGTTTCAAAGTAATGCTAAATGGAAGAGGTCAAGTGGTCTTGGTCTGTATATTCTGCTTGACCCTGACGCGACGTGCTGGTATGTATGCTGTGCCTAGCTGGGATATCGTCTCAGTTCCCACAAGAACAAGCGTTGAAGTGTCAGGAACATAATTGTATTACGTCTCATAGCTTTTTGAGAGATAGTGTGACCATTTTCCTTTTTGACTATCATGAGATGAGGATGCGGAACAGTGTATGAGGTGCAGCGGTCAGCGACCCATCACCTCTGCCCTTCGTAAACGTTCAGCAAGCGTCGATTGATGATCATTAATGCAACTTTTCTCGCATGGAGGAATTCAATAACGTTGTTGTTGTTCGTCCATCACATAGTGTAGTGAACCGTGTGAGGTCAAGTGGTATCTAGCAGGAGCAGGATGGGATTATCACTCACGGATGTACGGCCTTCTATAAAACCATTCAAATCTTACTGCGGCTGAGTGTATCATCACCGTATTGGGATTGTAGTTTTCTGTAAATTTCCGAAGGTTTCATCCCATTTCACAAAAAACTTCATCACAACACGCTGTTCCATGCAAGCAGTAACAGTAATGTTCACCATTTGTATTTATCTTTTACGTGACTGGTCTATGGAAAGTGGGTCACATAGCAGTTATAGGTCCCAAACGCCCTTAACTAATGATAGTAGTTCCAGCACGTTTTAACCCATTCAGGTAGAACTACAATAAAAAGTCCCAGTTTGATTTTAACGACCCTCTTATATATATATATATATATATATATATATATATATATATATATATATATATATATATATCATCACCATCATTGGCTCTTTTAGTATTGTCAGACGATAGTAATTGTGCTTTTAGCACAAAGCTCGGGAAGAAATATAGAAACCATGTATTGCCCATGCAATATCGTCCCTTTCTCAGTCTGCCTTGCAATGCTCTATCTGTTTGGCTGTCAGAGCTTCATTCCCAAACCAACGGCCAGCCAAGGCTAGGGACCTGGTCTGCCCTGCCACAACGCTCAGCTGAGGTTGCCTTTCCTCGCTCTAGGAAAAGGCATTGTTTCCTCTTTCGTGTGCTCCTTCGCACATCGTCGGTTGTCAGGTTTGGTAGACGCTGACAAACTTTCACAATTATCAGAAAGCAGGTTGCACAGCCATATCTGACTAAAACCCGACAAGATACGCCAGTATCTTATCTGCAAGGCTTTACGTGGTTTGAAATCAAGAGTTTTACTTCTCCTAGATGAGCTGTCTTCCTAGACTTTCGAGTCCATCTGCCTGTGACTACTGGTTTTAAGACGCCAGCCGCTCGCCTCCCGCCCCTTCTCCTGTTAGTCAAAACAGTTCTGTAACACGAAGGCCAGGAGATGGACTTTGTTGTCAGAGCCTATAAGAGACGCACGCCATGGGAGCATTTAGTTGGTGTTGAGAGTTCATCCTCAACCGCACCCCTGGTTATAAAAACATATATATATATATATATAATATATACCCGAGAGACAGTGATTGAAAATAACCGCATGATATAGACGCCAAATATTAATAGAATATCAAGGAGCAGAAAGTCTGAGACTGATTGATGGAAAAGGTTCTGGTTTTTGTTCAGACCAATGATGGCGTCCTCATATTGACAGACTCAGTTTTCTGTCTTTGCTCGCTATTTGACATGATCATGATTATATCTCAAGATAGCTAGGGTCACCTTGCAAATCGTCATCAGATGCGCCTGGAGGATACGATATGGTCTAACGACATTAGATCACCCCCGTACGGTTGTCTAGGATTACTGTGACCTCATAGGAATTACATAAATTGTCGACCAAATAGCGTTGTGCATGGGTTTAGTAAGTTCAAACACAATTAATTGCAAGTATTAATTTGAGTTTATAAATATACTCTTGTCCGTGAATGGAACAAGACGACCATACGTGTTTTCTCTGTATTTCATGTCCTATCTCTGTTCTTAAAGTATATTTTATCTGTTTTTTGTATATAATTTTTGTTTTTTATACATTCTTTATCTGCTCTTTATATATACTTTCTCTGTCCTTTATATATACGTTCTCTGCTCTTTATGTATACTTTCTCTGCTCTTTATATATATTTTCTCTGTCCTTTATATATACTTTCTCTGCTCTTTATGTATACTTTCTCTGTCCTTTATATATACTTTCTCTGCTCTTTGTATATACTTTCTGTGTCCTTTATACATACTTTTTATGTCCTTTTATATATATTTTCGCTGTACTTTATGTAAGCTTTCTCTGTTCTTTTAAAAAGCTTTCTCTGTTCTTTTAATAAGCTTTCTCTGTTCTTCATATGCAATTTCTTTTTTCCCTCACAAGCTGGCCATCTTTGCAGCGCATTTCCACATATGACTTCATAATTTGTATGCAATTGGTGTTTCCTATCTTTTTATTTTAACCATTAATTCCCAAACTTCCGTGGCCAGCAGGAAGTTAAAAGATTTACCAGATCTCACCGTCTGTTGGTCGAGAAATATGCGCCGATTTTGTTGTTGCCTAGGTGATTTGCTTCATGCTTGTTCCTGTCTCTGTCTCTGAAACTTTTTACATATTACACTTTCATGACAGATTCCAGTTGTGTCTATCGAAGCCAGTAGCAGCGACCAGTGCATGCCTAATTGAACATTTGATGACAAGCTAACAAAAACTGGAAGAACAGAACATTTCATTCCAGTAATGCAGCACACGTGTAATTTGCACTACCTCATTGCGTTAACTCATTCACTCCGAAAAATAGGAGCAAGGAAATGATAGTCAAACTGTATAAAGTGTTATTTAGACCTAGATTAGAGTACTGTATACAGGTGTGGAGTTCTTATCGTAGAGGAGATATACACATGCTGGAAAGGATTTAAAAAAGAGCGACTAAGCTGAGTGGGGGATTCCAGAATTACAGTTTTGAGGATAGAAAACCCGCCTACAGTGCCTAGAAAAGAGAAGAATTCGAGGGGACAATAAATGTTTATAAGATAATCAAAGGAACAGATACATTAGACTATAACACGTTTAAAAAAAAAATACAGCCACCTACAAGAACAAGAGGGAAAAGCTCCAAATTAACTAGAAGAAAGGTCCAGATTAGATATTAGGACATATTGTTTTAGTCAGAGAGTGACGGATCCTTGGAATGCATTGCCAATGAAAGTAGTGGAGGCAGGGGCAGTTAATGCATTTAAGAATAGATTGGATGGGCATAGCTTTTAGAGGAAGGAAATGTACATGAAAGTGGTTTTATATAGACTCTGCAGTCTTCTAAAGCAGTGTAAAGACGTTTAGTTAAGTTAAGAGATATTTTTTACTTCTGAGCACATTATTTTTTAAAAAATTAAAAACTTCCGATATGTAAATTATTTGCAATACCCGGTGGATAGCTAGACTGTCAACGCTGATGACGCCAGGAAACTAAATCAGTTCTACATGAATTGTTTCAGACCCATAATGTAAATTCACTGACAGGGCTGTCTCACAGAAAATGAAGAGCTTTTCAGAGCCAGGGGGGAAACCCAGTGGCCTCGGGTGCCGGAGGTCGAGGGTTCAAAATAACGTTGGACACAGGTATTTGTTCACGTGGACGATCCTGTAATAATTTCACTTGATCTCTGAGTAATGAGATCAGACACCAGTGTACAGTAACGCGCATGTTAAAAATCCCTCGGCAGTTAGAAATCGAAAAAAGTAGGTCTAACGACCGCTGCTCGGTCAAAATTCAAGTTAAAATCTACTCAAATTATTCTAGGGATTCTCGCAACACAAAGAATATGTCGCAAAAAGGGGACTGTGCTATAAGATTATGTCTTGGATATGTGGTGAGCGGAGTGGCATAGATGGCGCCTCACAGGCTGCATGTCTATCTTGCTCTAATTTACGCTTCCACCACCACCAGTCCCAAAAATAGGCATCTGTATATTCCAGTGCTATCAACCATGACGGTTGGCAACAAATACTAGGATTGTCCTGGCAAGTCAGCAGCAGATTTTTGCATGCCGAAAAAATAATATGAAACAAAGAAGGTCACACCTTCCAATCACGTCTATCGACACACGGGGACTGAAGATAGACAGACAGACAGACAGAAAGATAGACAGATAGATAGCTAAATAGATAGATAGTTAGACAGATAGATAGATAGATATAGATAGATAGATACATAGATAGATACATACATTCATATATATATATATAGGTAGATAGATAGATATATAGATAGATAGATAGATAGATAGATAGATAGATAGATAAATAGAAAGATAGATAGATAGATAGATAGATAGATAGATAGATAGATAGAAAGATAGATAGATAGATAGATAGATAGATAGATAGATAGATAGATAGATAGATAGATAGATAGATAGATAAATAGATAGATAGATAGATAAATAGAAAGATAGATAGATAGATAGATAGATAGATAGATAGATAGATAGATAGATAGATAGATAGATAGATAGATAGATAGATAGATAGATAGATAGATAGATAGATAGATAGATAGATAGATAGATAGATAGATAGATAGATAGATAGATAGATAGATAATAGATTGATAAAAAGATAGAAAGATAGATACATAAATAGATAGATATCCAGGCGATGCATGTCAGAAAATCCTGCACTTTTGCAGAAAACCTAACTGAGACGGACTGACCTCCTTGTTCTAGTGTCAAGAGAAAGGCTTTCAAAGAGGCTCATGTATAGTGAACTGAGTAGAGGAGAACGATCACAGGAACGTCCAAAAAAGCATTTCAAGGACCGTCTGAAGAAGTCCCTTAAGTGCTGTCAAATAGACATTAATAGGTGGGAAAACCTGGCTCAAAATCGTTCAGCCAGAAATAGTGCAGTTACAAAGGCGTTGAAATCAGCGAGGGCCTCCATGTTCAGGCAGCCCAGGATAATCGTGGACTCAGGGAGTCAAGAGCAGAAGTAATACCAGAGGCAGCTGCAGACTACGTTTGTCAGTCGTGTCATAGAGCCTTCCGCGCTCCCATTGTTTTGATCAGTCACAGCGCACTAATATACTCAAGGATGCAGTATGACATGGGGTAATGTTGGCGGTCCTCATTGCCGACGATGGAGTTATTCATTTGGGAAAAGTAGTTATTGAGAAATATTTGGAATAAAAGTATTACAGTAGTTCCAGGCAATATATCGGATATGCAGCATTGTAAGAACGTTTGACAACCAATCTCGTTTCTACTGCGGGAATCAGTTTAGGAACATTCATTAGAAGTACCAGACAGTTAGAAATTAGAGGAGCTACTTCGAACGTAGGCTATGGGAGAGATAACTGTATGCCGGCTTTGGTTATCATTACCTAAGACTGGTTGTATGGTTGTTTGAGCATGTCTCTCCATTTGATTCTGTTCTCTGGTTAATCAGTCCTAAGACTGGTTGTATGGTTATCTGAGCATGTCCCTTCATTTGATTCAGTTCTCTGGGTGATCAGTCCTAAGACTGGTTGTATGGTTATCTGAGCATGTCCCTCCATTTGATTCAGTCATCTGTTTGATCAGTCCTAAGACTGGTTGTAAAGTTGTCTGTGCACATTTCTCTACTTGATCGTATCCTCTCGTTGATCAGTAATAAGGTAAAGGTAAAGGCCGCCGTCCATCGTAGACGATGATGATTGTATAATTTATTTGCTAGCGCTATTTTATTTAGTAAGAATTAACTGAGCTGCTTTTTATCCTCATTCTCTCGTCTCGAGCCACGGAGTCCTTTTATCAGTCCTAAGACTAGTTAAAAGGTTGTCTGATTACATTTCTATATTTTATCCTATCCTCTCGTTGATCAGTCCTAAGATTGGTTAAAAGGTTATCTAATCACATTTCTCTACTTGACCCTATCCTCTCGTTGATCAGTCATAAGACTGGTTATAAGGTTATCTGATCACATTTCTCCATTTGACCCTCTGCATGTCTCTGCATGTCTGAGATCTAGAATTGAGTTTTGGTTGCTCCCGCCTCTTTTCACCTGATTCCTGTCTTCTAGTATCTCTCATGTTGCATATTGTGTCCCAACCAACTTAATCTTTGTTATCTTAACATCTTGAATACTTGTCTTTGTGCGCATACCTCAGCGAGGACATAGTCATTGCATCTTCTTTCTGTCAAATTCACTCATTCCATTTTACTATAGAACCACATTTCAAACGCATCCAAGCTTTTTACATCCTTCTTTGCCATGTTTTTAGCCCCCCTACTGTGCAACTGGCCATAAATAAGTGGCGACTATTCTGTTACTCAATTCCATGCTGATATTCTTTGAGGTTAGCAATTTGTTTATTTCTGAAAGCCTTTTTTGCCAATGCAATCTGTCATAATTTTCATCTTACTGCGGGCATCTGCAGTGATGGTTTGTCCTAAACAAGTAAATTTCTGTATTAAACTTCTAAAGGTCTCGATTGTTTCTCCATTGAAGATAATATTCATCTGTCTATGTTGTTTTTCCATTACCATAGACTATGTCTTCAATGTGTTTATTTTCAAGCAAACCTCTTTGGCTGTGCTGTTAATTTTTTCAAACAGCCCTGAAACGTTAATACCATCGCCTGATCATCGTCAAATGTTATGGCATTAACTTTCATACCATTGATCCCAGTACAACTTCGAACAATAATTTTAATCCAGAATCTGTACGAAAACCAAGAGGCGACTATTGTTTCAATCAGAGAACCAGAAACAGAACCCGTTTCAGTAAGACTTGGGGTATTACTGTGTTTTTTGTGTGCTTTCCCAGAGTCTGTATAAAACATTTTCTGATATGATCTTTTTACAGAAGGTACAAATCTGATTTGATACAGTAAAACTAATAGATACAAAGAAAGAAATATTCTGGAATAGACACCCGATATATGAATTAGTACTACGGTTATGCCTGTGTCGTATTTTCATGGTCTAGTGCACAGGACCAAACTTCACGAGATTGGCGCCCTTTTTCCTAGCTGCAGACGGTGTTGGTTTTGGTGTGACTGTGAAATAAGATACGGGACTACAATGGACTAGAACACGTCGCCCGGGAGCGATAGCGAACACATCACTCACACACTGAGTGATATTTAAAAGATTTCTTGCGGTTATTGGAAAGGCAAGGCACACAACGGTAAATGTCATTCCCCCTCCTCCACTGTGCTGGATATATGTTTACGGAAAAGGCTTCGGGAGTAAACCCCGAGGAAATATCTGCATCCTGTGCTATCTCCAGTCGTCTCGATAATTTCTTGCCACTGGCCAAATGTAGCCCAGGACGAGAGAGGGAGGTTAAAAAATGGTGTAGTTTCTTTCTCCTCATCATCATCAGTCCCGTAACCCAGAAGGTCGTTGAGACACCGCTATTACAGTTTTTTGTACCAGCTGCCGCTATACAACAACGGTATGTCTTGGGCCGCAACACACCTGACGGAGCCGATCTCTCTCCAGGTGGCAATTCATTATAGTTGTGTAAATTTCATACAACAAAGCTGACCCTGTCTTCAGCTAGGGCGAAGGGCGCCAATCTCGTGAAGTTCAGCCGGGTGAACTAGACCGTGAAATATGACACATGTTTAAGCGTAGTGCTATTCATATAGTTGATGTCCATTCCACGATAATCGGAGATAAGAAAACACACGCAACGAACTAATTAACCATTCCAAATTGAAAACAACAACACGTTTCAGTGAACACAAGTGTAAGTCGTCGACTAGTATGAATTCTCGGCAAATCCATGGTCTGGCGGCATCTAAAATGAACTAAAACAGAGGAGCAATGTAGACCCGCAGCCAGTTATAGCGCTATCTTTGCTACTCTTTTCTTCCTAAAACTAATCCAAATCATCTCGCAAGTCACCATTTCAGCGAATCATCAAGAGAAAAGACTGTCCCCATGGCTGAACAGAGAGATTGGTCTTCATCAACAAACGTCTCTAATAGATATTCTCGTTAGTGTTGTCTTAGGTCCTTTCCTAAAATGTTGTCTGTGGGACCACGATCCGTCGAACTAATGAGACTAGTCGTCTTTCTTTCTCATCTACATCCCGATTTTGTCGAAACATTAGGGAGCCAGCACTGCCGTTAGCCTTATTCACATTCCTGTGCAGCATCCATATAACTGTAAGTGTTCTTGCAATGGAGATTTAGGAAGAAAATAGTTTTGCACGAGGAGGCTACTAGCCCTATGCACAACCTTCTTTACTCATCTAATAAAATATGTTGAGAAATCGACAATAGGCCCACCTTTTGTACCTCTGGGGTAAATAAGACCAGTGTCTAACCTTAATTAAAGTCGTCGCAATAAGTGAAAGGAGACATTGTTTAATGTCATTTAGTGAAAGGTCCGGTTTGCCAGGACAAAAGTCGAACAAATGCTTGCTCGGATCTCAATTGTGTAAGACACAATGTGTGGCTAAATCAATATACAGAAACATAGAACATCCTAATGCCATGGCTTTCAAGTTAAGGATTGATAAAGTCAGAAGATCCCTGAGGGCTATGGAGTATTGGAATGTCTTCATCTCTGACCGCGTGCAAATGAGGCAAATTAGGCACCAGTCCTCGTTGACTTCATTAGGTTTTTTGTGGATATAAAGAGCGGCGGAGTGCATGTGAATTAACGTGTAAAATCACTGAATAGGGACACAGCACAGATCGAACTCTGTGACAAAGATCTCCTTTGTGGATTACAACATACATCAGCAATTCTGATTCAAGCGATTTTAGCAATCTCCGATTTCATGTTAGCTTATGTCGTAGTGTGGTGTAACAACTATGATGCGAGACATGACCTATACAAGTTCACACTATTTTATGTGTAAAGGTGAAGGTTGCAAAATGCCGTTGTTGAGGAGGTGTGAGATCCTAGCTCGTGTTAGGTCAGTCACCTCTTCTATGTGGTGTTAGATATGTAATTGTATTAGGTCAGTCACCTCATCTATTTGATGTTAGACACTTGATTGTTCCAGATCAGTCACCTCTTCTATGTGGCGTTAGATACTTGATTGCATTAAGTCAGTCACTTCTTCTATGTGGTGTTAGATACTTGATTGCTTAAAGATCAGAGATTCTATGAAGTGAAGTGAGAGTAGTAGATTCCTCGAGGGCTCTGTTTCCGATAGAGACAAGAATAGGCCCACTGGCACACTGAGGTCATATCTGCCATTTATGGCATATGAATCTTCGGCTCATTGGTTGGCATATGTCAAAAGCCTCCTGAGTGTGGAATGACATTATGCGTTTAAAAGAAACTCTACAAACAATACCTCAATGATAACACATGAGTAACATAGAGATGAACTCAGTTTCCTGCCATTGGAAGAAGAAGATGTTGATGAAAAAGAAGATAAGAAGAAGATGATACAAATAAGATGTGAGTGATCTATTACTTTTCTCGCAGCATCACCTGACTTTACTTGAAATCAGGTACCCCTATATACAGCTTAGTATACTGTTTACTAGTACGAAGGTGTATCAAAGTGTATTGTATTTGCCACTACAAATGCACGCTCTAACCACTCTGCCACCACTTAGACTTAACTCTTTCCACGCGCAATTGTTTTGTCACCTACAAGCAGTCAATAACTGCTTTCTCTTCTTTTTTTCGCAGTTTTTCCTGTTTATGAATTGGTTATGAATTGGTTTCTTGACCGGGCCCTAGTATGTGTTAGTGCCTTTCTGCGTCAGGTTATGAATTGGTTTCATGACCGAGCTCTAGTATGTGTTAGTGCCTTTCAGCGTCAGGTTATGAATTGGTTTCTTGCCCGTTTTCTTGATCGGTATGTGTTTCGCATGCGGGGACCTTGACTGCTTCTGTTATTTCTGCTATCGATCTTTTATGTGATTGGCCCTTGGCTTTGTATCCATTGTGTGTGTGTAGCATTGCTTTTTGAGGGTTACTATCTGGGGATTATCTCGTCACGGGGCCGAACCATTTGGTTTGCTGTCTCTTGATAAGGTCTAGCACCAGTGTTGTAACTACTTGTGTCCTGATATCTTCGTTTCTGATTCTATCCATTATTGTTACTCTAAGCATTCTGCGCAGACATTTCATCTCTGTTGTTGCAATGTGTTTTTATCTGTGCTTGTCAATGTCCAATTTTTTTAACTAATAGCACAATGTGGGAAGGAATATTGTGTTGAATAACGTTCTTTTTGTCTCCATCGTCACGAGTTTACATTGTAATTTTGGGGAGATGTGTCCAATGATTTAAGTTGCTTTATTACATCTGTGTTGAATTTCCTTTGCCATCTGCTAAGAATAGGTTTCCCAGGTATGTGCAATTTTTCACCTGTTAGTTTTGTATAAATATATATTTGTTTTTGTTTCTTTTCTTGCAATCGTCATAAATCCGATTTTCTCTATGCTTTTTTTCATAATTTGTACAGACCTCATTACGATTTTTGATATGTTCTACGGTTGTTTTTCTGGGGTTGCTATTATTGCGTGGTCATCAGCAAAGAGAAATAAGTTTAAAGGGTCATTGAGGTTGTTTTCCTTCACTAATGTTGAATTTTTTGGTACAAATTACATCTATATATTTGATAAACATTAAAGGAGATTAAAGAAGTAAACAACAACCTCAGAAACTAAAGGAGGCAAAAGGAACCACATATTTTTCAAACCATATGTACATGACAAAAAATAAACATGTCTATATTTTGTATATACACATTTGAAGGAAAATAGACAATCTATCAGAATAATGAGGTCACATTACAATACATAGTGTACTTTAGAAGGTACATAAACAAATATTACAGCCAACGAGAAAAATATCTCAACATTCAGTGACATTAACATTGTCTCAACAAATGCAAAGTTGAACCATTTTATGCTTCTGATCTATCTTATCTATCTATCTATCTATCTATCTATCTATCTATCTATCTATCTATCTATCTATCTATCTATCTATCTATCTATCTATCTATCTATCTATCTATCTATCTATCTATCTATCTATCTATCTATCTATCTATCTATCTATCTATCTATCTATCTATCTATCTATCTATCTATCTATCTATCTATCTATCTATCTATCTATCTATCTATTTGTCTGTCTGTCTGTCTGTCTATCTGTCTGTCTGCCTGTCTGTCTGTCTGTCTGTCTGTCTGCTTGCCTGCTGGCCGGTCGGTCGGTCGGTCTATGTTCTTTGCGCGACACATACGGCTCATAAGGCAGAAACAGATGATCTCCAGTTAGAACGGTGTGACGCCAGTTTTTAGATCTTGTATGGTGCTGAGGTTCATAGTTAAGCCCTCTATGATGATCGTTCTTGTGAGTGTTTCGTTGGGTCTCTCTCATTTCCCAACGCCCCTTTGTTGTCCATTCGAGTGCTTGCGATTGAAGAACTAGTAGTTCATTGCAAGGGCATATCCGATGTATGTCCATTGTTTTTTTCTATGGATGATGGTCGACATGTATATTTGGTTTCTGTATGTTCTTATCGAGTCATTAGTTATGAACCAGTCCCAGTGTATATTCAATAAATTTCTGAAACATTTTTGTTCAGAGATATTTAGCTTGTTTTCCAGCGCTTTTATTGTCTTCCAGCTATCACATCCATCTGTCAGGACTGATATTACGATTGAGTTGAATAGCCTGAGCTTGGTATGTTTGCTCAGTGATTTCCAGATGTTGGTGAGCTGATTAATGACTCACAAGGTGAAAGCAATTCTAGTGGACATTTCTTTCGTGGCATCTCCATCTTGTGTCATTTTGCTTCCCAGGTATATGTAGTGTTGGACATTTTGTAGAGATTTCCCTGTAGCTTGATATCAACCGTTATGGTTGTGGAAGCCACGATTTTTGTCATTGATACGTTTACTTGAAGTCCTATCTGTTCTGACCATTGACATAGTATATCTACATTTTCTTGCGTTTTTTCATTAGTGAAACGTAGTAGCGCTAGGTCGTCTGCAAAATGAAGATCTTCTAAAGTCCATTCTATGCCTTTTATGAGGTGATAAAATGCATCCCTGTTGGTAGCCCCCTGGAATATACGATCGCATTTTCACAATCCACATGTTCATTAACCAATTAGTGAAGCCTGAAATCTTCTTCTTCTTTTTTAATTCTTCTTCTTCTTCTTCTTCTTCTTCTTCTTCTTCTTCTTCTTCTTCTGCATTCAGACTTTTTGGTCATACTAGATCTATAGTCCCGTCTCTAGATTGTAGTCCACAGTCCTGTCCTGGTCTGTGTGGCATCCGCACAGCTTCTGCGTCAGCTCGGCCAGGTTTAGCATCGTAGGTCTCTGTATGCTGGACAGTCCTCTAGGATGTGTTCAGGGATCTGGACTTCGATTACAGATTGGCTATACTCTGTCTTTCCCCTGCTCTGCCGCCCCCCTCCCTTGGAACTGATAGGGACGTTGTCACAACGTGAGGTTCGATTGTCGCACGACCATACGTGTAGTTGCGTGTGTGTCCTAATTTGTACCGATGTCTGCGACATAGCTAACACACTCCATCTTCGGCAGGCCGAATGGTGTTAGGAATTCTTGATTGTCTCTCACAGCATTTCCATCTCCTGGTGGTGGCTGCGAGGCAGCAGGTTGGCTTGTTTGGGGCTCTTGCTTATAGGACACATGGGTATTTTAGCGGAGGTAACAGTGCCACCTGTTGTCCACCTCGCCCTGCTGGGATACATTGCTCTTTGGTCCGCGGTTGCTAAATCGCCCAGTTATATCTGACTTAGATCTCAGCTGACACACCATATTTGGGTGTCGTTCCACTATCCTACACCTGTCAACGCGACATCCAATAGAAATAAATATATGACGCATTTAGTGAAGACTGTTTACGTCAAGTGCGTCTTTAGCAACCACAAAAACAATAACCTCCATAACCCGACGAAGAAAGACAAAATGGGATAAGCGAAAAGAAGAAGAAAAAATACACCAGAAATAAAAGTCAAATCGATGTTATAAAGAAACATTTAAAATTTAGTTTGGACAAGAAAACAGAACTAATAAAGTAAATAGAGCATCACTAATCTACTTTTAAAAAGAAGAACCATGCTCAAAATATGATGACTTATAGCAAGAGCTTCTTTTCTTTTGTTATAAATAAACATAGGACGATGGATAAAGTAGAGTCTCTCAAAGATAATACAGGAATAATAAAAAGTGAGTATACCTATACTGCTAATCTAGTCAATCAGTAATTTGGCACAGTCTACACAAAAGAAGATTGTTCCAAGATCCCAGAGCCCATTGACATTTTCCAAAGAGACATGAATACAACGGGATTAAGATCAGTCTGCATTACGGAGGAAACGGTTTATTAAACAATTGTAGGAGTTACAAGTGGATAAATGTCCGGGCCAAGATGGTATTCATCCAAAATTGCTGTTTGAAATTAGAGACCAACTAGCAAAACTGTTGGCTATATTGTGTTCTCAGTTACTTACGAAGGTGATTGTTCCAGGGAATTCAAAAGTGAACTTCTTGAAGTCATCCACTTATTCAAAACAGGGCAACAAATCAGATCCAGCAAATTAAGGCCGGCGAGTGTAACGAGCATAGTGTGCAAATTATAGTCAATGATCAAAGACAACATTGAAATGCACTTTTACAAATTTAATCTCATAAGAAATAGCCAGCATTGGTTTACTAAAGGCAGATCGCTCTTAACAAATCTATTAGCATTTATTGAGGAGGTTACCAAAAGTATAGATGGATGGGAGCCTGGTGATGCTATTCATCTAGATTTATGCAAAAGCCCTTGAATCCTCATCAACGATTGTTTAAGAAGTTGAAATCACATGGAATAGCTGGGTAGTTGTCAAATGCATAGAAAGTTTGTTAACAGGGAGAAGGCAGAGAGTGGGCATATATAAGGAGTATGAGTGGTGTGAGGTAAAAAGTGGAGTGCCACAGAGCTCGGTTTTGTTTTGGAACCAATTTTGTGTTTGACATAAATATGAATTGGACAATGATAGTGGATTCACAAAATTCGCGCAAAACTATG
Organism: Ariolimax columbianus; assembly: GCA_036924085.1. NCBI lineage: Eukaryota > Metazoa > Mollusca > Gastropoda > Stylommatophora > Arionidae > Ariolimax > Ariolimax columbianus. The sequence goes on from JAVGWX010000003.1 coordinate 84,251,011, forward strand.
CAGAAGTGTCTCTATATAGCAGAGATGGGTATTTTGAGGTCGGATTTAGATCAAATTCGCGAATTCTCTGAGAGCTGACACATGGAGTTTAATGTAGATAAATTTGCTGTCATTCAGATGAGTAAATCCAATATGACATATAAATACAGGCAAACAATATTAGAAAGATAAATAAAAGAAACGTGACCTAGAGGTTATGATAGATTATACAGGTTAGATGACTTATCAAGTCCAGGTAGCAGTGAAAAAGGCAAATGCAATGTTAGGTATGATAACAAGAAATATTAAACATAGGAGCAAGGAAGTGACAGTCAAACTGTATAAAGCATTAATTAGATCTAGATTAGAGTACTGTGTGCAGGTGCGGAGTCCTTATCGTAGAGGAGATATAAACATGTTGGAAAGGATACAAAGAAGAGCGACAACACTGATGGTGGGATTACAGAATTACAGTTATGAGAAAACACTCAGAAAACCTGGCCTACAGTGTCCAGAAGAGAGAAGAATTCGAGGTGACTTAATTCAGGTTTATAAGATAATCAACTGAAAGAATAAATGAGACTAAGCACGTTTTTCAAAGTACAACCCAAATAACTAAATAACTAAGTGGATACACAACTAACTAAATAACTAAGTGGATACCCAAATAACTAAATAACTAAGTGGATACACAACTAACTAAATAACTAAGTGGATACACAACTAACTAAATAACTAAGTGGATACACAACTAACTAAATAACTAAGTGGATACACAACTAACCAAATAACTAAGTGGATACCCAAATAACTAAATAACTAAGTGGATAAAACTAACTAAATAACTAAGTGGATACACAACTAACTAAATAACTAAGTGGATACACAACTAACTAAATAACTAAGTGGATACACAACTAACAAAATAACTAAGTGGATACACAGCTAACTAAATAACTAAGTGGATACACAACTAACTAAATAACTAAGTGAATACACAGCTAACTAAATAACTAAGTGGATACACAACTAGCTAAATAACTACATGGATACACAACTAACTAAATAACTAAGTGGATACCCAATTAACTAAATAAATAAGTGGATACACAACTAAAAAAATAAGTGGATACACAGCTAAGTAAATAATTAAGTTGATACACAACTAACTAAGTCGATACACAACTAACTAAATAACTAAGTGGATACACAACTAACTAAATAAATAAGTGGATACACAACTAACTAAATAACTAAGTGGCTACACAACTAACTAAACAACTAAGTGGATACACAGCTAACTAAATAACTAAGTGGATACACAACTAACTAACTAAGTGGATACACAACTAACTAATTAACTAAGTGGATACACAACGAACTAAATAACTAAGTGGATACACAACTAACTAAATAACTAAGTGGATACACAACTAACTAAATAACTAAGTGGATACACAACTAACTAAATAACTAATTGGATACCCAATTAAGTAAATAAATAAATGGATTCACAACTATATAACTAAGTGGATACACAGCTAACTAAATAACTAAGTGGATACACAACTAACTAAATAACTAAGTGGATACCCAATTAACTAAATAAATAAGTGGATACACAACTAAATAAATAAGTGGATACACAGCTAACTAAATAACTAAGTGGATACACAACTAACTAAGTGGATACACAACTAACTAAATTACTAAGTGGATACACAAATAACTAAATAACTAAGTGGATACACAACGAACTAAATAACTCAGTGGATACACAACTAACTAAAAAACTAAGTGGATACTCAACTAACTAAATAACTAAGTGGATACCCAATTAACTAAATAACTAAGTGGATACACAACTAAATAAATAAGTGGATACACAGTTAACTAAATAACTAAGTGGATACACAACTAACTAACTAAGTGGATACACAACTAACTAACTAAGCGGATACACAATTACCTAAATAACTCAGTGGATACACAACTAACTAACTAAGTGGATACACAACTAACTAAATAACTAAGTGGATACACAACTAACGAAATAACTAAGTGGATACACAACTAACTAACTAAGTGGATACACAACTAACTAACTAAGCGGATACACAATTACCTAAATAACTCAGTGGATACACAACTAACTAACTAAGTGGATACACAACTAACTAAATAACTAAGTGGATACACAACTAACTAAATAACTAAGTGGATACACAATTACCTAAATAACTCAGTGGATACACAACTAACTAACTAAGTGGATACACAACTAACTAAATAACTAAGTGGATACACAACTAACTAAATAACTAAGTGGATACACAACTAACTAAAAAACTAAGTGGATACACAACTAACTAAATAACTAAGTGGATACACAACTAACTAAATAACTAAGTGGATACGCAACTAACTAAATAACTAAGTGGATACACAGCTAACTAAATAACTAAGTGGATACACAACTAAATAACTAAGTGGATACACAACTAACTAAATAACTAAGTGGATACACAACTAACTAAATAACTAAGTGGATACACAACTAACTAAATAACTAATTGGATACCCAATTAAGTAAATAAATAAATGGATTCACAACTATATAACTAAGTGGATACACAGCTAACTAAATAACTAAGTGGATACAAAACTAACTAAATAACTAAGTGGATACACAACTAACTAAGTGGATACACAACTAACTAAATTACTAAGTGGATACACAAATAACTAAATAACTAAGTGGATACACAACGAACTAAATAACTCAGTGGATACACAACTAACTAAAAAACTAAGTGGATACCCAACTAACTAAATAACTAAGTGGATACCCAATTAACTAAATAACTAAGTGGATACACAACTAAATAAATAAGTGGATACACAACTAACTAAATAACTAAGTGGATACACAACTAACTAAATAACTAAGTGGATACACAACTAACTAAACAACTAAGTGGATACACAATTAACTAAATAACTCAGTGGATACACAACTAACTAACTAAGTGGATACACAACTAACTAAATAACTAGGTGGATACACAACTAACTAAATAACTAAGTGGATACCCAAATAACTAAATAACTAAGTGGATACACAACTAACTAAATAACTAAGTGGATACCAAAATAACTAAATAACTAAGTGGATACACAACTAACTAAATAACTAAGTGGATACACAACTAACTAAGTGGATACCCAATGAAGTAAATAACTAAGTGGATACACAACTAAATAAATAAGTGGATACACAGCTAACTAAATAACTAAGTGCATACGCAACTAACTAACTAAGTGGATACACAACTAACTAAATAACTAAGTGGATACACAACTAACTAAATAACTACGTGGATACCAAAATAACTAAATAACTAAGTGGATACACAACTAACTAAATAACTATGTGGATACACAACTAACTAAATAACTAAGTGGATACACAGCTAACTAAATAACTCAGTGGATACACAACTAACTAAATAACTTCATGGATACACAACTAACTAAATAACTAAGTGGATACCCAATTAATTAAATAAATAAATGGATACACAACTAAAAATATAAGTGGATACACAGCTAACTAAATAACTAAGTTGATACACAACTAACTAACTAAGTCGATACACATCTAACTAAATAACTAAGTGGATACACAACGAACTAAATAACTAAGTGGATACACAACTAACTAAGTAAGTGGATACACAACTAACTAAATAACTAAGTGGATACACAACTAACTAAATAACTAAGTGGATACACAACTAACTAAATAACTAAGTGGATACACAACTAACTAAATAACTAAGTGGATACACAACTAACTAAATAACTAAGTGGATACACAACTAACCAAATAACTAAGTGGATACCCAAATAACTAAATAACTAAGTGGATAAAACTAACTAAATAACTAAGTGGATACACAACTAACTAAATAACTAAGTGGATACACAAATAACTAAATAACTAAGTGGATACACAACTAACAAAATAACTAAGTGGATACACAGCTAACTAAATAACTAAGTGGATACACAACTAACTAAATAACTAAGTGAATACACAGCTAACTAAATAACTAAGTGGATACACAACTAGCTAAATAAGTACATGGATACACAACTAACTAAATAACTAAGTGGATACCCAATTAACTAAATAAATAAGTGGATACACAACTAAAAAAATAAGTGGATACACAGCTAAGTAAATAAGTAAGTTGATACACAACTAACTAAGTCGATACACAACTAACTAAATAACTAAGTGGATACACAACTAACTAAATAAATAAGTGGATACACAACTAACTAAATAACTAAGTGGATACACAACTAACTAAACAACTAAGTGGATACACAGCTAACTAAATAACTAAGTGGATACACAACTAACTAACTAAGTGGATACACAACTAACTAATTAACTAAGTGGATACACAACGAACTAAATAACTAAGTGGATACACAACTAACTAAATAACTAAGTGGATACACAACTAACTAAATAACTAATTGGATACCCAATTAAGTAAATAAATAAATGGATTCACAACTATATAACTAAGTGGATACACAGCTAACTAAATAACTAAGTGGATACACAACTAACTAAATAACTAAGTGGATACCCAATTAACTAAATAAATAAGTGGATACACAACTAAATAAATAAGTGGATACACAGCTAACTAAATAACTAAGTGGATACACAACTAACTAAGTGGATACACAACTAACTAAATTACTAAGTGGATACACAAATAACTAAATAACTAAGTGGATACACAACGAACTAAATAACTCAGTGGATACACAACTAACTAAAAAACTAAGTGGATACCCAACTAACTAAATAACTAAGTGGATACCCAATTAACTAAATAACTAAGTGGATACACAACTAAATAAATAAGTGGATACACAGTTAACTAAATAACTAAGTGGATACACAACTAACTAACTAAGTGGATACACAACTAACTAATTAACTAAGTGGATACACAACGAACTAAATAACTAAGTGGATACACAACTAACTAAATAACTAAGTGGATACACAACTAACTAAATAACTAATTGGATACCCAATTAAGTAAATAAATAAATGGATTCACAACTATATAACTAAGTGGATACACAGCTAACTAAATAACTAAGTGGATACACAACTAACTAAATAACTAAGTGGATACCCAATTAACTAAATAAATAAGTGGATACACAACTAAATAAATAAGTGGATACACAGCTAACTAAATAACTAAGTGGATACACAACTAACTAAGTGGATACACAACTAACTAAATTACTAAGTGGATACATAAATAACTAAATAACTAAGTGGATACACAACGAACTAAATAACTCAGTGGATACACAACTAACTAAAAAACTAAGTGGATACCCAACTAACTAAATAACTAAGTGGATACCCAATTAACTAAATAACTAAGTGGATACACAACTAAATAAATAAGTGGATACACAGTTAACTAAATAACTAAGTGGATACACAACTAACTAACTAAGTGGATACACAACTAACTAACTAAGCGGATACACAATTACCTAAATAACTCAGTGGATACACAACTAACTAACTAAGTGGATACACAACTAACTAAATAACTAAGTGGATACACAACTAACTAAATAACTAAGTGGATACACAACTAACTAACTAAGTGGATACACAACTAACTAACTAAGCGGATACACAATTACCTAAATAACTCAGTGGATACACAACTAACTAACTAAGTGGATACACAACTAACTAAATAACTAAGTAGATACACAACTAACTAAATAACTAAGAGGATACACAATTACCTAAATAACTCAGTGGATACACAACTAACTAACTAAGTGGATACACGACTAACTAAATAACTAAGTTGATACACAACTAACTAAATAACTAAGTGGATACACAACTAACTAAATAACTAAGTGGATACACAACTAATTAAATAACTAAGTGGATACACAACTAATTAAATAACTAAGTGGATACGCAACTAACTAAATAACTAAGTGGATACACAGCTAACTAAATAACTAAGTGGATACACAACTAAATAACTAAGTGGATACACAACTAACTAAATAACTAAGTGGATACACAACTAACTAAATAACTAAGTGGATACACAACTAACTAAATAACTAATTGGATACCCAATTAAGTAAATAAATAAATGGATTCACAACTATATAACTAAGTGGATACACAGCTAACTAAATAACTAAGTGGATACAAAACTAACTAAATAACTAAGTGGATACACAACTAACTAAGTGGATACACAACTAACTAAATTACTAAGTGGATACACAAATAACTAAAAAACTAAGTGGATACACAACGAACTAAATAACTCAGTGGATACACAACTAACTAAAAAACTAAGTGGATACCCAACTAACTAAATAACTAAGTGGATACCCAATTAACTAAATAACTAAGTGGATACACAACTAAATAAATAAGTGGATACACAACTAACTAAATAACTAAGTGGATACACAACTAACTAAATAACTAAGTGGATACACAACTAACTAAACAACTAAGTGGATACACAATTAACTAAATAACTCAGTGGATACACAACTAACTAACTAAGTGGATACACAACTAACTAAATAACTAAGTGGATACACAACTAACTAAATAACTAAGTGGATACCCAAATAACTAAATAAATAAGTGGATACACAACTAACTAAATAACTAAGTGGATACCAAAATAACTAAATAACTAAGTGGATACACAACTAACTAAATTACTAAGTGGATACACAACTAACTAAGTGGATACCCAATGAAGTAAATAACTAAGTGGATACACAACTAAATAAATAAGTGGATACACAGCTAACTAAATAACTAAGTGCATACGCAACTAACTAACTAAGTGGATACACAACTAACTAAATAACTAAGTGGATACACAACTAACTAAATAACTAAGTGGATACCAAAATAACTAAATAACTAAGTGGATACACAACTAACTAAATAACTATGTGGATACACAACTAACTAAATAACTAAGTGGATACACAGCTAACTAAATAACTCAGTGGATACACAACTAACTAAATAACTTCATGGATACACAACTAACTAAATAACTAAGTGGATACCCAATTAATTAAATAAATAAATGGATACACAACTAAAAAAATAAGTGGATACACAGCTAACTAAATAACTAAGTTGATACACAACTAACTAACTAAGTCGATACACATCTAACTAAATAACTAAGTGGATACACAACGAACTAAATAACTAAGTGGATACACAACTAACTAAGTAAGTGGATACACAACTAACTAAATAACTAAGTGGATACACAACTAACTAAATAACTAAGTGGATACACAACTAACTAAATAACTAAGTGGATACACAACTAACTAAATAACTAAGTGGATACACAACTAACTTAATAACTAAGTGGATACACAACTAACTAAATAACTAAGTGGATACACAACTAACTAAATAACTAAGTGGATACACAACTAATTAAATAATTAAGTGGATACACAACAAACTAAACAACTAAGTGGATACACAGCTAACTAAATAACTAAGTGGCGACAAAACTAACTAACTAAGTGGATACACAACTAACTAAATAACTAAGTGGATACACAACTAACTTAATAACTAAGTGGATACACAACTAACTAAATAACTAAGTGGATACACAGCTAACTGAATAACTAAGTGGATACACAACTAAATAAATAACTACATGGATACACAACTAACTAAATAACTAAGTGGATACCATTTAACTAAATAACTAAGTGAATACACAACTAAATAAACAACTAAGTGGATACACAGCTAACTAAATAACTAAGTGGCGACAAAACTAACTAACTAAGTGGATACACAACTAACTAAATAACTAAGTGGATAAACAAGTAACTAAATAAATAAGTGGATACACAACTAACTAAATAACTAAGTGGATACCCAAAAACTAAAAAACCAAGTGGATACACAACTAACTAAATAACTAAGTGGATACCCAAATAACTTAATAACTAAAGGGATACCCAGTTAACTGAATAACTAAGTGGATACACAACTAAATAAATAAGTGGATACACAGCTAACTAAATAACTAAGTGGATACACAACTAACTAACTAAGTGGATACACAACTAACTAACTAAGTGGATACACAACTAACTAAATAACTAAGTGGATACACAACTAACTAAATAACTACATGGATACACAACTAACTAAATAACTAAGTGGATACACAACTAACTAAATAACTAAGTGGATACCAAAATAACTAAATAACTAAGTGGATACACAACTAACTAAATAACTAAGTGAATACACAACGAACTAAACTAAGTGGATACACAACTAACTAAATAACTAAGTGGATACACAACTAACTAAATAACTAAATGGATACACAACTAACTAAATAACTAAGTGGATACACAGCTAACTGAATAACTAAGTGGATACACAACTAAATAAATAACTACATGGATACACAACTAACTAAATAACTAAGTGGATACCCAATTAACTAAATAACTAAGTGAATACACAACTAAATAAATAAGTGGATACACAGCTAACTAAATAACTAAGTGGATACACAACTAACTAACTAAGTGGCTACACAACTAACTAAATAACTAAGTGGATACACAACTAACTAAATAACTAAGTGGATACACAACTAACCAAATAACTAAGTGGATACACAACTAACTAAATAACTAAGTGGATACACAGCTAACTAAATAACTAAGTGGATACACAACTAACTAACTAAGTGGATACACAACTAACTAACTAAGCGGATACACAATTACCTAAATAACTCAGTGGATACACAACTAACTAACTAAGTGGATACACAACTAACTAAATAACTAAGTGGATACACAACTAACTAAATAACTAAGTGGATACACAACTAACTAACTAAGTGGATACACAACTAACTAACTAAGCGGATACACAATTACCTAAATAACTCAGTGGATACACAACTAACTAACTAAGTGGATACACAACTAACTAAATAACTAAGTGGATACACAACTAACTAAATAACTAAGTGGATACACAATTACCTAAATAACTCAGTGGATACACAACTAACTAACTAAGTGGATACACGACTAACTAAATAACTAAGTTGATACACAACTAACTAAATAACTAAGTGGATACACAACTAACTAAATAACTAAGTGGATACACAACTAATTAAATAACTAAGTGGATACACAACTAATTAAATAACTAAGTGGATACGCAACTAACTAAATAACTAAGTGGATACACAGCTAACTAAATAACTAAGTGGATACACAACTAAATAACTAAGTGGATACACAACTAACTAAATAACTAAGTGGATACACAACTAACTAAATAACTAAGTGGATACACAACTAACTAAATAACTAATTGGATACCCAATTAAGTAAATAAATAAATGGATTCACAACTATATAACTAAGTGGATACACAGCTAACTAAATAACTAAGTGGATACAAAACTAACTAAATAACTAAGTGGATACACAACTAACTAAGTGGATACACAACTAACTAAATTACTAAGTGGATACACAAATAACTAAAAAACTAAGTGGATACACAACGAACTAAATAACTCAGTGGATACACAACTAACTAAAAAACTAAGTGGATACCCAACTAACTAAATAACTAAGTGGATACCCAATTAACTAAATAACTAAGTGGATACACAACTAAATAAATAAGTGGATACACAACTAACTAAATAACTAAGTGGATACACAACTAACTAAATAACTAAGTGGATACACAACTAACTAAACAACTAAGTGGATACACAATTAACTAAATAACTCAGTGGATACACAACTAACTAACTAAGTGGATACACAACTAACTAAATAACTAAGTGGATACACAACTAACTAAATAACTAAGTGGATACCCAAATAACTAAATAAATAAGTGGATACACAACTAACTAAATAACTAAGTGGATACCAAAATAACTAAATAACTAAGTGGATACACAACTAACTAAATAACTAAGTGGATACACAACTAACTAAGTGGATACCCAATGAAGTAAATAACTAAGTGGATACACAACTAAATAAATAAGTGGATACACAGCTAACTAAATAACTAAGTGCATACGCAACTAACTAACTAAGTGGATACACAACTAACTAAATAACTAAGTGGATACACAACTAACTAAATAACTAAGTGGATACCAAAATAACTAAATAACTAAGTGGATACACAACTAACTAAATAACTATGTGGATACACAACTAACTAAATAACTAAGTGGATACACAGCTAACTAAATAACTCAGTGGATACACAACTAACTAAATAACTTCATGGATACACAACTAACTAAATAACTAAGTGGATACCCAATTAATTAAATAAATAAATGGATACACAACTAAAAAAATAAGTGGATACACAGCTAACTAAATAACTAAGTTGATACACAACTAACTAACTAAGTCGATACACATCTAACTAAATAACTAAGTGGATACACAACGAACTAAATAACTAAGTGGATACACAACTAACTAAGTAAGTGGATACACAACTAACTAAATAACTAAGTGGATACACAACTAACTAAATAACTAAGTGGATACACAACTAACTAAATAACTAAGTGGATACACAACTAACTAAATAACTAAGTGGATACACAACTAACTTAATAACTAAGTGGATACACAACTAACTAAATAACTAAGTGGATACACAACTAACTAAATAATTAAGTGGATACACAACAAACTAAACAACTAATTGGATACACAGCTAACTAAATAACTAAGTGGCGACAAAACTAACTAACTAAGTGGATACACAACTAACTAAATAACTAAGTGGATACACAACTAACTTAATAACTAAGTGGATACACAACTAACTAAATAACTAAGTGGATACACAGCTAACTGAATAACTAAGTGGATACACAACTAAATAAATAACTACATGGATACACAACTAACTAAATAACTAAGTGGATACCATTTAACTAAATAACTAAGTGAATACACAACTAAATAAACAACTAAGTGGATACACAGCTAACTAAATAACTAAGTGGCGACAAAACTAACTAACTAAGTGGATACACAACTAACTAAATAACTAAGTGGATAAACAAGTAACTAAATAAATAAGTGGATACACAACTAACTAAATAACTAAGTGGATACCCAAAAACTAAAAAACCAAGTGGATACACAACTAACTAAATAACTAAGTGGATACCCAAATAACTTAATAACTAAAGGGATACCCAGTTAACTGAATAACTAAATGGATACACAACTAAATAAATAAGTGGATACACAGCTAACTAAATAACTAAGTGGATACACAACTAACTAACTAAGTGGATACACAACTAACTAACTAAGTGGATACACAACTAACTAAATAACTAAGTGGATACACAACTAACTAAATAACTACATGGATACACAACTAACTAAATAACTAAGTGGATACACAACTAACTAAATAACTAAGTGGATACCAAAATAACTAAATAACTAAGTGGATACACAACTAACTAAATAACTAAGTGGATACACAACGAACTAAACTAAGTGGATACACAACTAACTAAATAACTAAGTGGATACACAACTAACTAAATAACTAAATGGATACACAACTAACTAAATAACTAAGTGGATACACAGCTAACTGAATAACTAAGTGGATACACAACTAAATAAATAACTACATGGATACACAACTAACTAAATAACTAAGTGGATACCCAATTAACTAAATAACTAAGTGAATACACAACTAAATAAATAAGTGGATACACAGCTAACTAAATAACTAAGTGGATACACAACTAACTAACTAAGTGGCTACACAACTAACTAAATAACTAAGTGGATACACAACTAACTAAATAACTAAGTGGATACACAACTAACCAAATAACTAAGTGGATACACAACTAACTAAATAACTAAGTGGATACACAGCTAACTAAATAACTAAGTGGATACACAACTAACTAAATAACTAGGTGGATACAGAACTAACTAAATAACTAAGTGGATACACAACGAACTAAATAACTAAGTGGATACACAACTAACTAAATAACTAAGTGGATACACAACTAACTAAATAAATAAGTGGATACACAACTAACTAAATAACTAAGTGGATATCCAAATAACTAAAAAACTAAGTGGATACACAACTAACTAAATAACTAAGTGGATACCCAAATAACTTAATAACTAAAGGGATACCCAGTTAACTAAATAACTAAGTGGATACACAACTAAATAAATAAGTGGATACACAGCTAACTAAATAACTAAGTGGATACACAACTAACTAACTAAGTGGATACACAACTAACTAACTAAGTGGATACACAACTAACTAAATAACTAAGTGGATACACAACTAACTAAATAACTACATGGATACACAACTAACTAAATAACTAAGTGGATACACAACTAACTAAATAACTAAGTGGATACCCAAATAACTAAATAACTAAGTGGATACACAACTAACTAAATAACTAAGTGGATACCAAAATAACTAAATAACTAAGTGGATACATAACTAACTAAATAACTAAGTGGATACCCAATTAAGTAAATAACTAAGTGGATACACAACTAAATAAATAAGTGGATACACAGCTAACTAAATAACTAAGTGGATACACAACAAACTAACTAAGTGGATACACAACTAACTAAATAACTAAATGGATACACAACTAACTTAATAACTAAGTGGATACACAACTAACTAAATAACTAAGTGGATACACAGCTAACTGAATAACTAAGTGGATACATAACTAAATAAATAACTACATGGATACACAACTAACTAAATAACTAAGTGGATACCCAATTAACTAAATAACTAAGTGAATACACAACTAAATAAATAAGTGGATACACAGCTATCTAAATAACTAAGTGGATACACAACTAATTAACTTAGTGGATACACAACTAACTAAATAACTAAGTGGATACACAACTAACTAAATAACTAAGTGGATACACAACTAACTAAATAACTAAGTGGATACACAACTAACTAAATAACTACGTGGATACACAACTAACTAAATAACTAAGTGGATACACAACTAACTAAATAACTAAGTGGATACAGAACTAACTAAATAACTAAGTGGATACACAACGAACTAAATAAATAAGTGGATACACAACTAACTAAATAACTAAGTGGATACACAACTAACTAAATAAATAAGTGGACACACAACTAACTAAATAACTAAGTGGATACCAAAATAACTAAAAAACTAAGTGGATACACAACTAACTAAATAACTAAGTGGATACCCAACTAACTTAATAACTAAGTGGATACCCAGTTAACTAAATAACTAACTGGATACACAACTAAATAAATAAATAAGTGGATACACAACTAACTAAATAACTAAGTGGATACCCAAATAACTTAATAACTAAGTGGATACCCAGTTAACTAAATAAATAAGTGGATACACAACTAAATAAATAAGTGGATACCCAGTTAACTAAATAACTAAGTGAATACACAACTAAATAAATAAGTGGATACACAACTAACTAAATAATTAAGTGGATACACAACTAACTAAATAACTAAGTGGATACACAACTAACTAAATAACTAAGTGGATACACAACTAACTAAATAACTAAGTGGATACACAACTAACTAAATAACTAAGTGGATACACAACTAACTAAATAACTACGTGGATACACAACTAACTAAATAACTAAGTGGATACACAACTAACTAAAAACTAAGTGGATACAGAACTAACTAAATAACTAAGTGGATACACAACGAACTAAATAACTAAGTGGATACACAACTAACTAAATAACTAAGTGGATACACAACTAACTAAATAAATAAGTGGACACACAACTAACTAAATAACTAAGTGGATACCAAAATAACTAAAAAACTAAGTGGATACACAACTAACTAAATAACTAAGTGGATACCCAACTAACTTAATAACTAAGTGGATACCCAGTTAACTAAATAACTAAGTGGATACACAACTAAATAAATAAATAAGTGGATACACAACTAACTAAATAACTAAGTGGATACCCAAATAACTTAATAATTAAGTGGATACCCAGTTAACTAAATAACTAAGTGGATACACAACTAAATAAATAAGTGGATACCCAGTTAACTAAATAACTAAGTGAATACACAACTAAATAAATAAGTGGATACATAACTAACTAAATAACTAAGTGGATACACAACTAACTAAATAACTAAGTGGATACACAACTAACTAAATAACTAAGTGGATACACAACTAACTAAATAACTAAGTGGATACACAATTAACTAAATAAGTAAGTGGATACGCAACTAACTAAATAACTAAGTGGATACACAACTAACTAAATAAGTAAGTGGATACACAACTAACTAAATAACTAAGTGGATACACAACTAACTAAATAAGTAAGTGGATACACAACTAACTAAATAACTAAGTGGATACACAACTAACTAAATAAGTAAAGGAAGTAGTAGTGCAACAAGACCATCTTCTTCTTATTTGTGTCGTTAGACGTCGACTGGAGGTGTAGTTGTCTGTGGTGTGCTAGCTTTGTCGCCGATGTTGTTGTCATTCATTGTTTCTTCAGTCTCTAACTGACCCCATTTATCCATTTGTATTCTTGCTCTGCAACCTAAATGTCTTTGTTGTACATTCGCGCAGGGGGTAACTTTGGTTGCATTCTTGTAAGGAGTCCGAACCATTTTATCCTCTACCTCTTCACGTGTTTCATACACCGTGTCGCACGCACCTTCTAACTGATTTCTTCGTTTCGAACTCTGTCCAAACAGGAAAGGACAAAACAGATCCAAATGGATACAGGCCCATAAGCCTAAACCTCTGAAAAGAATCTCACCATAGCAAGAAATCGGATGCAGACGGCCCTAACATCGCTGGAAGAGTGGGCGAACTCATGGCTGGTCAAAATAAACGAGGAGAAAACCACATGCACAATATTCTCTCTTTCATTAAAACCCCAAAGTACCAAATTAAGTCTAAATGGCAAAATCCTGCTGCCAAACGACAACCCAACCTATCTGGGAGTCACATTTGATCGGCGCATGACATGGAAAAGTCAGATTGAGAGAAACCGAATGAAAGCCAGAGAAAGAATGGCAATCATGAGGAAACTTGCTGGCACAAGCTGGGGAGCAGATGAAGGCATACTAAAGAAACTGTACACTGGAAGAGTGAGACCAGTTCTCGAGTATGGCATTGCGGCATGGACAACAGCAGCGAAGGCGAACTTCGATAAAGTTAACAAACTTCAAAACCAAGCCATGAGAATTATAACAGGTGGCATGAAGTCAACGCCAATTGTAGAACTTGAAAAGATTACAAAACTGCAATCCATGACCGATAGAAGAGACTGCAGAGCCCAGCTGCAGTCAGAGAAACTCCGAAGACTGACGGACCATCCAATGTACCAGAGACTAAACAATTTGGGAAATGGGAAACTAAAGCGGAGAAACTTTGCAGAAATAGCGAAAGCAAAGATGCACGAAGATCCCATAAACGCACTAACAACACCAAAACCCATCACTACTGTACGAAAACCTACCTGGAGGCAGGATATATTTCCAGAGGTGGTAGAAAATATACCAGGTATTGCAAACAAAAACTGCCAGACTGAAAAAGAAAGGAGAGACACTACCCTAAGCTTCATAACGAAAAGCTACCCAAGCATGGACTGGACCCATGCATACACCGACGGTTCTGTAACAAACACTACACAGAACGGAGGGGCAGGAGCATTCCTGAACCTACCAAATGGCAGAAAAATAACACTGTCATTCGCTACTGGTAAGTACACAAGCAATTTCAGAGCGGAGGCAGAGGCACTGAGGGCGGCAGTGGAAGAAATGGTGACACACAGTGAAAATGAGAGCCATATAGTCCTGCTGACAGATGCTCTCGCCGTAGTCACAGCGCTAAAAAGCCAGAAAAACACTGAGCTTAATGACTTAAGAGCAGCACTCTGCAAACTGTGCCAGCAGTCCGCACCAAAAAGGGTAGTGGTACAGTGGGTTCCGTCACACTGCAACATCCAAGGCAACGAGGAGGCAGACAGACTGGCAAAAGAAGGTGCAAGACTACCACAAACAGATACCAGTATGACGTACGAAGAGTCAAAACGGCTTATCAAAGCCAGATACATGACCAAATGGGAAACCGAACATACTGGTTACACCAAAAACGATGCCTATTACCAGTTGAACCGAAGAGAGCAGGTCGTTGTCTTCAGACTTCGCACTGGCCACAACAGACTGAGGTACCACCTATTCAACAAATTGAAGATAGGGTGTACCGACGAATGCCCGTGCGGTACTGGTAAAATGACCACTGAACATCTGCTGCAGAACTGCCCGACATACGAGGATCAGAGATAGCAGATGTGGCCATTGCCAGTGGAACTGCAAGACAAGCTCTATGGCAGTGGCAAGAGCCTCAGGATGACCGCCGCTTTTTTCGAAAAAATAATGGTTACTGTCTGACTGTGTACGCAGAAGAAGAAGAAGAAGAAGAACTCTGTCCAGCCTTGTGACCTCTACAGCCTTTCTCAAACACCTCATTTCGAATACCCTGATTTTGCTTTCGCCCGTCTTGGTGAGAGTCCATGTCTAAAACTGGCAGCAGAGAGTTGGTATAAAAATGCAACTGCCTCTTTGTCTCCATTAGGAATGCGTTTGTGTTTTGATAATGGCAAAATCTGATAGGAAACCGCATTTGTTTCTTTTGAGTTCTTGATTCCACCTCTCTATCTAGCCTTCCATCTTGTGTGAATACGCTGCCCAAAGTATTTGAATTATTTGACCAATTTAAGTGTTGAGCTTTTTACCTGAATATTTAGTGTTTTCTCTATACTGCTGATTTTCGTTGTCTCTGTGCTGTGCTAATCATCATATTGTATCTATGGTAGGCATTGTCAAGAGCAGATGTTCATGTAGATTATGTTCATCTGAATGAAAAATACTCTGAGCATCATCTCGTTCATTGTGGAAGTTTTTGATATTGCTTCAGTTCTTGTTCGATCCCTATTTACAATGAACAAAAGGGTTGATGTACACATCTCTGTCTTACCCCTGTCTTAACTGCAAACCACTTAGTGAGTCCGCTTGGTGTCCTCACAGTACTTTGACTGTTTTTGTACATTGCTATTAAATTTCTCAACAATTGTCTTTGCACTCCAGTTTTCTAGGATTTCCCATAGCTTGTTTCTATCCACTCAGTCAAATGCTGTCACCTGATCTACAAAGACGATGTTCTGTTCCTGATTAAATTCAATAGCTTGTTCACAAATTTGTCTTAGAGTAAACAGGGCGTCTGTGCAACCTCTTCCATTTCTGAAGTAAGTAAAACTGAGTATCACTTAATTGTCTTTCGACTATTGGTCTTGTTCTGTTGTCCATGATTTTCACCTACATTTTACTGATACGGCTCAAGGTAGATATTATCCTGTATGCTTCCCATCCTCTTTTGTTTCCTTTTTCATCCAAATGGGCATACCTATTGATTTTTGCGAGTCTTCCGAAACTTCCGATATTGTTCATGCCACATCATTATTCTTGTCAGCCATTTTACTTTCGTGTCTCCGCGGGCTTGTACTGTGTCTGTTGCAATACCGCGAATTCCTGGTGCCTTATTTCGTGGACTTGAAAAAAAACAAACTTGTTTGACTATTGCTACTATGATTGTTAGTTCTTCTCTCTCGGTGTGTCTTTGTGTGAATATTTCATTATCGCATCTGTCTACCAGATTGAGAAGTTCCTTCAAATATTTTCACCATCTCAGATTTTTTTTCCTGTTTTCGTTTAATATTGATTTGTCATGTTTATATTTATAAATTAAATTTATATGATTATTTAAATTACGACAATAATTATTTAAATTTATAGCAAAACTAGAACGAACGATATAAACGAAACAACTCATATGACGTATAGGGTACGGCGAACCGGTTGCAGCTGAATGGACTGGTATCTTGGTTGTCTGTATACAGATTTAATGGGGTCCGTGAGACTGGATGGGTAAAACCACATTTGATCTTAATTTTCACTAACCGCTAACTAAAATCTAGCATTTCATTCACTTCTGAGAAATTATTCTTTAATGCTAATATAGAACTTCCAGACAAAAAATCGAATCCTTCGAGTCAAAATGTTACAGAACGAGCCTCAGAATACCCTGTGCAGAGAAAAAGACAAATGTAGACATTCGGCAAGAGTTGAGCATAGAGGTGCATCAATTCCGTCATGGCTAGAAAATAAAAATACTCTTTTTCACATCAAGAGACAAAACTGTCTCGAGAGAACAGTGATGGAAGGAATGGTGTCAGATAAAAGAGAAGGGATAGACCAAGAAGACGATGGCACCAAGATATCCACGAATGCCTGGGTATGACTGTGGTGGAGGCTGGAGTTTTGGCAAGGGAACAAGTTTCTTTCAGACAGACGGTGATGGGAGCGACGTTCCATAAAGGACATGCTACATGATGATGATGAATGCTTATAAATTACAGAAGTTTTAATTAGATCAGCGTCAACATTAAACGTAACATTTATTTTCATATCCTGCTGTTGTATATCTCGAAATACCGCTTACCCTCATCAGTACTTTGAAATGTCGCCATTTGTTAGACCCACCACGCTAGATCGCGAGTGGACGAATACCTCCAGGACGCAGACTACATGTGACGCAACGTGTGAACTATCTTAATCTTGAAAAGCAATCTATGGAAGTTTTCATTTTATTTTCAACATTTCTTATCGAATCAGGATTTTCAACACTTGTAACAATGAAAACAAAAAATTCTAAATCGTTTGGAAGCCCAACATTCCATGCGCAATGCATTGTCACTTGATCTTCGTCCATCGCATGTGATGAAGGCCACGCTCTGTTGAGATGTGCGGACAATCTTTTCACTTGCTGTGTTCGCTGAAATGGGTAAATTTGGATTAAAGGGATGAACAAATTTGTCAACCTCGCTCTCTAGTCCTGAGCTACCTTTTTCCAGTGGCAAGACATTATCGAGACGACTGGAGATAGCACAAGATGCAGATTTTTTTCTCATGGTATATATTCCCAAAGCATTTCCTGTAAACAGGTATCATGCAAAGCAGCGGAGGGAGGATGCCATTTATCGTTGTGTGTTTTGCCTTTCCCATAACCGAAAGAGGTCGTAGGGGCATCACTTAGCGTGTGAGTGATGTATTGGTCATCTCTACGTGTTCTAGCCTATTATAGTCACGTTTAAATGTCACATTCACACCAAAACCGACACTGTCTGCAGCTAGGACGAAGGGTGCCACTTTTGAGAAGTTCAACAATATGCACTAGACTGTTAAAATACGACACGGGCTTAACCACAGCACTAATTTATAAAACCGATGTCCATGCCAGAATAATCAGAGGGAAGAACACTCAACAAATGAACGAATTATCTAGTCTAAATAAAACAGGTGCAGGTCGTCGATTAGTCTAAATTCCAGGCAAATCCGTTGCCTGGAAGCTTCCAAAATGAACTAAAACACCAGAGAAATGTTATACCCGTAGCCGGTACGGCACCATCTTTGCTGCTCTATACCAAATACGGACACCGTATAATGATCTTGTTCAAGGTAAAAAACACACTGTTATGTATGTAATAAAGAAGTCAATGACAATCTTTCATATATTTTAAACGTATTATACTGTTATTTAATATATTGAGAAAGTAATGCATATATTACTGTTTTATATATATTTCTTTCATTTCTGTAACTTTATTGCAATATAACTGTTTCACTATCATTATATTTTACGTATTTAAAAACATTCTGAGATGGGGACCTTTATATGGCTGGAAACTGGACTACTGAACAAAAAAAATGGTTAAGAGCTCCTAACCGAGACAGCATTGAACACGTCACTCCCGCTCACCCCCCCCCCTTCCCCACCCCGTCCACCGCCTTTCCTTTTCCACCTGATTATAATCAGTTATTTTTTTGTCCATCAAATTCAAGTCACTTGGACGTCTCGATTATTTTTAATGATTGTATATGTGTTTGTGTGTATGTGTGTGTGTGTGTGTGTGTGTGTTTGTGTGTGTGTGTGTGTGAGAGAGAGAGAGAGAGATAGATAGATAGATAGATATATAGATAGATAGATAGATAGATAGATAGAGAGAGAGAAAGAGAGAGTGAGAGAGACAGAAAAATGTATACACGCGAAACGGATACATTCACCAACATATATGCACACAGAACAGATACCTACACCAACATACATGCACACAATATTTATACATACACACAAACAGATACATTCACCAACATACGTACACACGAAACAGATACATACACCAACATACGTACACACGAAACAGATACATACACCAACATACGTACACACGAAACAGATACATACACCAACATACGTACACACGAAACAGATACATACACCAACATACGTACACACGAAACAGATACATACACCAACATACATGCACACAATATTTATACATACACACAAACAGATACATTCACCAACATATATGCACACAGAACAGATACCTACACCAACAGACATGCACACAATATTTATACATACACACAAACAGATACATTCACCAACATACGTACACACGAAACAGATACATACACCAACATTCGTACACACGAAACAGATACATACACCAACATACGTACACACGAAACAGATACATGCACCAACATACGTACACACGAAACAGATACATACACCAACATACGTACACACGAAACAGATACATACACCAACATACGTACACACGAAACAGATACATACACCAACATACGTACACACGAAACAGATACATACACCAACATACATGCACACAATATTTATACATACACACAAACAGATACATTCACCAACATACGTACACACGAAACAGATACATACACCAACATTCGTACACACGAAACAGATACATACACCAACATACGTACACACGAAACAGATACATGCACCAACATACGTACACACGAAACAGATACATACACCAACATACGTACACACGAAATAGATACATGCACCAACATACGTACACACGAAACAGATACATACACCAACATAAGTACACACGAAACAGATACATACTCCAACATAAGTACACACGAAACAGATACATACACCAACATACGTACACACGAAATAGATACATGCACCAACATACATACACACGAAACAGATAGAAAGAGAGAGAGACAGAGAGAGGCAGAGAGAGAAAGGGAAAGAGAAAGAGAGAGTGAGCGACGGCAGTGGATCTCGTCGTCATACAAGTTTGAGGAGATTTTGTGTGACAAGCACACTCCACACTCGGAGCACTGTCGTTGAAATGTGTAAAGGAGGAAACTTGTATTCTTTGACGTGCACGCTCTGACCTCTTGATTTTAGGAGCGTGAATAATCAGACTAGCCTGATGCAATTTTTGTTGTTGCTCGATTGCTTTTTTGATGTGGTCTTTTGCATAAATTATTTTTCGTGGCCCCTAAACCATGGCTGTTTATTTGTACAGCTTCGATTTTCCATGGGCCCAATCAGATCTCAAATGTCTTAGCCAGTTTGCTTTTTTCCTCAGCTAAGACATACGTTTTGTTTTGATTGTTCCAAACCAGTGGTTGGGTAACAGGTAAATTACCCCAATTCGGGTAAAAATTTGGATTTTTGGGGTAATAAAGGTTTTCCAAAAACGCAGATAAATAAATGTCCATAAAATTAATTATGCAATTTTTATGCCAAGCGAATTGTGAACATTTTAGAAAACCATAGTATTTTTTTTTCCTGTTCAATAATAATGACTCTGCTATCGGAATCGTATGTAGGTCAAATTATATCAAATTTAAGTCCTTAGAATAGTTCTCAATTTTCTGTTTTGAATTTGCAAATCCAATGACGTCGTGTATCGAATCTTAAACCAGCAGAGACTTTCACTGAAAACCAGACTACAAACTATCACAGCCTGTGACAATATCCAAGTTATTTAAATATCTAAAATCCATAATGGACGTTGTTTTATCCACAATGAATCGGTACCATTTTTCCAAAACCTGATGTGTAGATGTTTTGAATACAATGCTTCAGTTCTTCAACCCCCTTTTAAATTACTTTGGTATGTTTGCTATTCATCATGTGTGCTTTTTAAAGTCTTTTAAACAGAAAATGAATTTTGACTTTCGTTTTAAAAGTAATTGGCTTGTTTTTATTTACTTTGAAGTCCACGGTGGGGGTAAATATTTGGCAGAAAAAGATTTGGGATAATACCCCAATAAAATCACCGACCTCTGGTCTAAGCCATGTTTGTTTTTAATTGGACTACGCCAGAACTGTTTTTGATTAGACTAAGTCAGAAATGTTTTTGATTGTTCAAAACTAGAAATTGTTTTTGATTGCTTTGCTTTTGTTTGACTCCATACAGATTTGTTTTTCTTTTGTCTGTCTATATTTGTGTTGTCTAATTTAAGACATATTTGTTTTTCTTTGGTAAAAGTCATATTTTTGTTGTCTTCTTCTTCTTCTTCTTCTGCGTACGCAGTCAGACAGTAACCATTATTTTTTCGAAAAAAGCGGCGGTCATCCTGAGGCTCTCGCCACTGCCATAGAGCTTGTCTTGCAGTTCCACTGGTAATGGCCACATCTGCTCTCTCTGATCCTCGTATGTCGGGCAGTTCTGCAGCAGATATTCAGCGGTCATTTTACCAGTACCGCACGGGCATTCGTCGGTACACCCTATCTTCAATTTGTTAAATAGGTGGTACCTCAGTCTGTTGTGGCCAGTGCGAAGTCTGAAGACAACGACCTGCTCTCTTCGGTTCAACTGGTAATAGGCATCGTTTTTGGTGTAACCAGTATGTTCGGTTTCCCATTTGGTCATGTATCTGGCTTTGATAAGCCGTTTTGATTCTTCGTACGTCATACTGGTATCTGTTTGTGGTAGTCTTGCACCTTCTTTTGCCAGTCTGTCTGCCTCCTCGTTGCCTTGGATGTTGCAGTGTGACGGAACCCACTGTACCACTACCCTTTTTGGCGCGGACTGCTGGCACAGTTTGCAGAGTGCTGCTCTTAAGTCATTAAGCTCAGTGTTTTTCTGGCTTTTTAGCGCTGTGACTACGGCGAGAGCATCTGTCAGCAGGACTATATGGCTCTCATTTTCACTGTGTGTCACCATTTCTTCCACTGCCGCCCTCAGTGCCTCTGCCTGCGCTCTGAAATTGCTTGTGTACTTACCAGTAGCGAGTGACAGTGTTATTTTTCTGCCATTTGGTAGGTTCAGGAATGCTCCTGCCCCTCCGTTCTGTGTAGTGTTTGTTACAGAACCGTCGGTGTATGCATGGGTCCAGTCCATGCTTGGGTAGCTTTTCGTTATGAAGCTTAGGGTAGTATCTCTCCTTTCTTTTTCAGTCTGGCAGTTTTTGTTTGCAATACCTGGTATATTTTCTACCACCTCTGGAAATATATCCTGCCTCCAGGTAGGTTTTCGTACAGTAGTGATGGGTTTTGGTGTTGTTAGTGCGTTTATGGGATCTTCGTGCATCTTTGCTTTGGCTATTTCTGCAAAGTTTCTCCGCTTTAGTTTCCCATTTCCCAAATTGTTTAGTCTCTGGTGCATTGGATGGTCGGTCAGTCTTCGGAGTTTCTCTGACTGCAGCTGGGCTCTGCAGTCTCTTCTATCGGTCATGGATTGCAGTTTTGTAATCTTTTCAAGTTCTACAATTGGCGTTGACTTCATGCCACCTGTTATAATTCTCATGGCTTGGTTTTGAAGTTTGTTAACTTTATCGAAGTTCGCCTTCGCTGCTGTTGTCCATGCCGCAATGCCATACTCGAGAACTGGTCTCACTCTTCCAGTGTACAGTTTCTTTAGTATGCCTTCGTCTGCTCCCCAGCTTGTGCCAGCAAGTTTCCTCATGATTGCCATTCTTTCTCTGGCTTTCATTCGGTTTCTCTCAATCTGACTTTTCCATGTCATGCGCCGATCAAATGTGACTCCCAGATAGGTTGGGTTGTCGTTTGGCTGCAGGATTTTGCCATTTAGACTTAATTTGGTACTTTGGGGTTTTAATGAAAGCGAGAATATTGTGCATGTGGTTTTCTCCTCGTTTATTTTGACCAGCCATGAGTTCGCCCACTATTCCAGCGATGTTAGGGCCGTCTGCATCCGATTTCTTGCTATGGTGAGATTCTTTTCAGAGGTCCACATAGCCAGATCGTCTGCAAACATTGAGCTATGGACTCTTCTTGGTATATTCTCTGAAATATCGTTTATATATAACAGGAAGAGTGTGGGTGACAATACTCCCCCTTGGGGTACTCCCTGCTCGAGTGTCACCTTTTTGCTCATCTGCCCTTGTACTTGGACTCTGGCCGTTCTTTGTTTGAGGTAGTGGTTGATCCACTTGTACATCTTCCCACGGACATCACTTCTTCTTAGCTTGACTCTAAGTCCATCTTTCCAGACTTTGTCAAATGCCTTTTCCAGATCCACCCAAACAGCTACTGTGTGTTTCTGTGCCTGGTAGGCATCTTCTATCTCCTGGGCTATGAGGATGACCTGGTCCTCAGTGGATCTGTGCTGTCTAAAGCCGGCTTGCTGTGGAATTAGTATTCGTTTTTCTTCCAGATGCCACATCAGTCTGGTGTTTATCATCCGTTCCATCAGCTTGCCGACACAGCTCAGTAGGCTTATGGGCCTGTATCCATTTGGATCTGTTTTGTCCTTTCCTGTTTTTGGTACTGGTACCAGTATTGCATCTTTCTATGCCTGTGGTACAATTCCCCTTTTCCAGCTTTGGTTCAGGACCGATAGCAGTTTCTTCTTCGCTGTTTGGCCCAGCCCCATCAGCATTTCGTTTGTTATCCCGTCTTTTCCGGGAGATTTCCTTTTCTTTAGTGTTCTCTTTTTGTTGTCTGATTTAAGACATATTTGTTTTTTATTTTGTCTGTCATACTTTTATTATCTGATCTAAGACATTTGTTTTTCTCTGATTTAAGAAATATTTTTATTGTCTGGTCTAAGACATATTTTTTTTTCTTTGGAATTCATTTATATTTTTTCTTAGTCTGTCATTTCTGTTTTGATTTTTTTCTTTGACCTAAACTAATAAATATTTGTGTTTCACCTTTGACTTAAAGACTTTAGCTTGAATAAAGCCAGGAATATTTTTGCTTGGCTTATCTGAGGACATACGTTTTTTTAATGCCCTTGACATAAATGTTTGTACTGAATTTAGAGCACATGTTCTCGTGTGGCTTCATCCACAGCGATATGTGTATGTGACTAGTAAAGTATCCCATAGCATTACTGCCGTAGGGGTGTGAGGTGTTAGCGATCTCACATTTCAAAGGCTCGGCTATATGATGGCGGTAGCCATCTCCTCTCCCTCGCCGCTTTTACTTCCCGGACTGAACCGGCACCCATTTAAGGCTGTATCGACCCGGGAGCTATTGCGGTCTGAAAAAACACTACCGTCTCAACTGGGGAATGAACCCAGGACCACTCAGATGCGAAGTCAGCGCGCTAACCACTGCGCTGCGCTACGTGGCTCCCTTGTGTGGCTATATCCCTATATTATATATATTAAGAGGCTGCGTGGCCTAGAGGCGAAGCGTCCATTTCATTATCCCAAAGCACCAGGTTAGAATCTCACTCACGTCCAGTTTGGCAGACATAGTGTTTTTTTCGCTCCTCCATGTACGGAAAGTAATGGCAACCTACCGTACTGCACTTTGCCAAAAAACTTATAACAGCCAAATATGTTTCGGCGGTTGTAAGAAGCGACATTCTGCAATGGACATGATCCTTCCTGTTTACTATCTATAAAGCCGATGGTAGGTGTGGCCCGCAGTGCAAACCAGATATAAACAATGATACGGAAACTGAAGGAAGAACGTCATCCAATCGGCATAACTCGAAAGAATTATGGGATGGAAGTCTCAGGACGTGAAAAAATTAATAGTCAGAAACTGGAAGTCAGGTCTTAATCATTTTTTTTTAAATGACAAGGGAGTGAAACAGCGTGTCCTGGAGGTGAAACGCCCCTTTCACAATCCCAACGTAAAAGGTTCAAATCCCGCGCAGACAGGATTTTTTCTTGGTGTAATCGTTCTCCGTGAACAGAAAATTAGGGCGACCTATAGTATTGTACATAATCCAAAAAAACTGATAACAGTCAAATGTTGGCGGATTTAGGAAGACCCGTTCTGAAAAGGACATGCTACCTGCATTAATGACAAGGGATACAATCAGATTAAGAAAATCAGTTGTGGGACAATCCGCGAGTGTTATTTGTAGTTTAAATTAGGGGCATTCGATGTCGAACAATTCGCGAGTGTTATTAATAGTGTAAATTAGGGGCATGGAATGTCGAACAATCCCCCAGTGTTATTGGTAATTTAAATCATGGGCGTGGAATGTCGAACAATCCGCAAATGGTATTGGTAATTTAAATTAGAGGCATGGATTGTCGAACAATCCGCGAGTGGTATTGGTAATTTAAATTAGAGGCATGGATTGTCGAACAATCCGCGAGTGCTACCGATACTTGAAATTAAGAACATGAATTGTCAGATGCTGAGCAGCTAATGAGCTGCAGCGGTCAGCGATCCATATCTGACAGCTAGCGTCAGGTCCAGCAAACCAGAGCTGCCAAGGCCCCATCTACACCTCCACGCGGTGATCCTGGATAACAGGCTGCAACAGGGCAGATTGGCTAAGGAGAAGGGATCGAATAGGGAAGGCAAACTCTGTACTCACAGATGCCTGCTGAAAGGTGCAAATATCGCAGTCAAGCTGTAGACTACCACAAAGCGCATTCCGTTCTCCGGACAACATCCTGCTTCTTGCAAAGCCCTTTTCAGGGCTTGGTAGCGGAAGATTGAGAACGAAGAAGAAGAAGAAGAAGAAGAAGAAGAAGAAGAAGATGAAGATCCTGGAAGGTTGCCAGTATTTGAAATTAAAACATGGATTGCCAGACAATCCCTGACTGTTACTGGTACTGGAAATTTGGAACATGGATTATCGAACAATCCGCAAGTGTTGCCGTTACTTGATATTAAAACATGGCTTGTCAGATAATCCTCAGATGTTGCCGTTACTTGATATTAGAACATGGCATGTCAGATAATCCTCAGATGTTGCCGTTACTTGATATAAGAACATGGCTTGTCAGATAATCCTCAGATGTTGCCGTTACTTGATATTAGAACATGGCATGTCAGATAATCCTCAGATGTTGCCGGTGCTTGAAATTGGAGCAAAACTAGTGGAAACACTCCAACTTGTAGAGGCGACTAAGTAAGGTTGTATTTGGGGCTGGCTACTCCATCCTGTAGAAACTGTAAAAACAAGAAAATCTCCACACTTTATGGAAGTAAAAGAGTGTATCGGGTCATGTCAGACAGAATTTAATCAGGCGGGATAAATTGGAAATCGATAGCGATCAATTGTAGCTGACAGGTCAATGGGGATCAGAACACATGTAGGATATGACTCAGTGATAGCACGAGAACAAAAACAATACGCTACCTATGTTACAACCACATGATCTTCACCAGATACACAAAGCGCGCGACAACTATCAAATCACAACACTAATCAAGAAATGATGTAAAATCAGCAGTTCATGTTCGCCGCTTGTAACACTGTGTGTTTTTATCGACAGTATATCTGCAGGTTCCATTAATTCATTTGTCCATATTCCAATGGGGAATAAAATGAAGAAAAGTCCAGGCAAAATTTGTCTTGCAGACCATGAAAGGAATCTTGGGCAACAAAATTGTGTAACTGGAACTGAGAAAGAGAATGCTTGGATGCTACGTGGAACCAGTAGTGACATATGGATCATGGACGATCTTCAAGCATGCCTATATATCTTTGAAAGAAACGTAGATTAGGTTTTACAGAAGAATGCTGCGGATGCCGTGAACTGCAAGGAAGACTAATGATGCAGTAGTCGAAAAGGCACAATACAAAGACAATTAATTGCAAAGATCAGAACAAGGCAGTCATACTTTTTCGGGCATGTTATGAGAAGAGGCATTTTGGATCATGTTGTGACACCTGGAAAGATAGCAGGAAAGAGAGACAGGACAAGGCAGAGAGAGAGAGAGAGAAAGAGAGAGAGAGAGAGAGAGAGAGACAATATGTTGGACAGCGCGAGAGAATGACACGGGCGACAATCAACAACAGAGTTGATAAACGACACACGTAACAGAAACGAATGGAGGTCCATGATCGCCAACGCCAACCGGCAAGGCACCTGATGATGATGATGAATCGGAAAGGATGGACACTGGCGGCAAGTGTCTATGGGATTCCCGGACGCCTTCCCGCGGCAACCTCCCTTGCTGTTTCAACTGTGCGATGTTTCTTTTAAAAAACTGAATAAGTACTAATTACTCGTATTATTAATTATGTAACTAATACTTTGAATAAATACCCAATTATTGAGGGACCTAGAAATGTTTCTATTGCATATGTTCCTGCATTACAGACAGTCCAGAGACCAGTTCACACTCGCTCTTCACTTTAACTGGTTGCCATGCCAACGAAGGCTATGCAACTCTGGCTAACATTCCAGGCGTCATAGCCACACTGGACTGTCGTATAGGAGCCTGGGCCTGTTGCTTTGTAGTTGGAAGGTGAACTTTCTGTTTGAAATAGGTGTTCGCGAATTAAAAGAATGTGAGTCAAGCTCTGTAAGCTTGCCAGGGGAATTAAATAAAAAGACAGCGGTCGCTCAATGCTTAAATTTCACATTAAACAAAAACAATCTGCTTGTACGAGTCGGGTTTGATGCTTCTATAAATGACATGATTTCCTGGTTGCGTGAATGCGACGCGAAGAGCGGTCTGTTTTCTTGTGTATGTTTTCTTGTTTGCATGCGATGATAGTTAGATAAATGAAGGGGTGTGTGACATGAAACATCATCAGAGAAGAATTTTTTTAAATATAAAAAAACAGCTAAACTTAAGCAAAATGTCGTTAGTGGTCAACTTCTAAGTAAATGTAGCATCACCAAAAGCTTGAATAGTGCTTAATGTTCGTGAATTTGTTTGTGAATCTGTTCGCGAATTTGTTTGTGAATCTGTTCGTTTATCTGTTTGTGAATTTGTTTGTGAATATGTTCTGGAATTTGTTTGTGAATTTGTTCGTGAATTTGTTTGTGTATCTGTTCGTGAATTTGTTCCGGAATATGTTCGTGAATTTGTTTGTGAATCTGTTCGTGAATCTGTTCGGGAATTTTTCGTGAATTTGTTCTTGATTTTGTTCCGGAATATGTTCGTGAATTAGTTCGTGAATCTGTTCGTGAATTTGCTCCTGTTTGGTAAATGATTTAGAGCCGACAAATCGGGATAATCTGTCCAGAATAATTGATGTATTGAAAGTGTGTGCAACCTGACTCTTCCAGGTCATGACGAATAAACCACCTCAAGCATCAAGAGCCGTATTTTTAGAAGTAAGACACTGTCGAATCACTGCCCTCTGTAGATACAGGCCATCTTGACTCCTAATCTTAGAACATAAATAAACTTTTAATACTGCGTCCACTTGAGGCAGTACCTACAATAGAGTGACCTGATTATGTAAATAGGAAAGAGAGTAGGTATCTATCTATACAATGGCATTCAAGAACACGTGATACATGCTGAGATCCAAACATTATAAATCATCAATTGAAAATGAGGATGAGCATTGTTATATATGCTCGTCCCTAGTTTATGGAGCAGAAACATGGACACTGCGTAACAATGCGGAAAGAGTATAACAGATTTTGAAATGTAGGTTTATAGAAGTTTGTACCTTGACAGCACCCTCACCAGAGAAGGGAATATTGACTCTGATGTACACTACAGGAGTTCCAATGCGAGTGCTGCTTTCCGAAGACTACGAGAAAATGTTTGGGACCTGCAGGGAAATCAGTGTTACCCCAAAGATTAGTGTGTATCGTGCTGTTGTGTTAACCACCCTTCTCCACGCATGTGAAACATGGACAGTCTATAACTGGCATGTCAGGTAACTTAATCATTTCCATATAAACTGTCTTCGCAAACTGCTCAGAATCGGTTGGCAGGAGAGAGTGCCCAACTCTGAAGTCCTCAGCAGGGCTAGACTCTCTGGCATACATACACTACTACAGATAGTCCAGATCAGATGGACAGGGCATGTTGTTTGCACGTCAGATGGGCGCCTCCCTAAACTGTTGTGCGGTGAGCTCATGACAGGACAGCGCTCGCAGGGGGAACAAAAGAAACGATACAAAGACACTTTTACAGTTTTTTTGAAAAGTTTATCCATTGATGTTGCTGACTGGGGGCTGCTTGCTCCGAACCACTCAGCCTGGTGCACTGCCGTCACACATGGTGCCTGCTCCGCTGAGGAGAGGACCATCACGTAGGCGCAGGAAAATAGAGCTGCACGAAAGGAAAGAATGCAAGACTGCACAAGTAAAAATGATGTTCATGTGTGCCCTTCGTTTGTTAACGCTCAGATCGGACTGTACAGTCACATCTGAATAAACATGTCTGAAGCTGTCGCCATCTTCGCTTGCGATAAGCAACTAAATAACTAACTATATAGAAGATTGGGTCGCATTTTATGGAAAGAGGTGGAAACAAATGTGGAGAAAACATTGGAGGGTGAAAAGAGAATCAATGACCGTAATCAGAATTAGACAGTTAAGATAATTTGGCCATACAACAAAACATACCTCCTTGCTGAAGACAAAACTAGAGTGTAGGATGGAAGACAGTCGTCCAGAAACAGACACCATTATAAGCACGGATAACATCAGGGAATTGACTGGAATAAGCCTGTCAGTTTGCGCCATTACGGCAAGAGTTAGAGTACCCCGGAGATACATTTCAGCCGACGTTCCATGCGGTGACGACACTTGAACTGAACTGAACTGACCAGACTACATGGCCCACCATAATGATGACAGTACAAGAAGTCCACAGAATGGACAGTCAAACTATTATATTTGTTCAAAGTTGGATTGCTGGAGGAAGTAGGAACAATAATTGCACGGGCTACCAATTTCCGGCCTCCGACGTGTTCGGCTGGCCAGCCCTAATAATATATGGCGCTGATTATGAATGATTGATAGAAGACAGATTTAGACTTAGGAACTGTGGTAGTGGCTGAGCTGTGTAGACGGAAGAGGGAGTCATAGATAGATGTAATTACGGATGTATTGGTGAACTTTGACCTAGAGCACGTGCCTGTTCCAGCTAATATGTATAAGTTATGACTTTGTGAAAGAATAAATACTGACAGCAAGGACTCGTGATTTCAATTAATAACTGGACATGACAACCAATAAGGAATTAAAAACTGGACATGACAACCAATAAGGAATTAAAAACTGGACATGACAACCAATAAGGAATTAAAAAGCTGATTACATAGGACGCTGGGCAAGGATATGAACTAATACTTGATTTGTTCTGAATGGACAGTTCTGTTAAGAATCGACGTCATTACACTACGAAACAAGATTCATAGGTGCGCAGCCCTCCTTCGTCAAATGGGGAAGATTGTAGTTATTGAAGATTCCTGTTGCTGCTGCTGCTGTTGTTGTTGTTGTTTTATTGTTGTTGTTGTTGTTGTTGAATGTCCACAATGAGTATGTTGACTGTTATGAAAAAGTATTTTGTGGCGGATTGAAGTAGCTTTCTTCACATCCAGATCGTGCCTGTGAAGGTGGACCGGCGTTTTCTAGGTGGTTGTGCTATCCTAGGCGGCTGTCATATGCATGTCGCTCACTACTAGGGGGAATCACGTCGATCTTCCACCTCGGTAGCCAGACTGCGATTAAACAGCCTGTTTTCATGGAGAAATTTCATGCATGTGAGGCGACGGTCTTGGTCAGTATATTTCGCCTGACCCCAGCTAACGTTGTTGGATCAGCATGTTTTGCTTGACCAGTTAGTTTTCTCTTCCCTCGTTGTTCCTGCAGCGGCACGCAGACTCACCAGCCACAGAGATATAAAGAAACAAAGACACTCATAAAGCAATCCATGAGGACAAAATGATGAGACCATCACACAAAATAAAAGCCAGAAAAGGACAGCAAAGACAATCTTATCAGAGATAGGCGGACTCAGAACGGAACATTGCAGACGCAAGACTCCCTCTTCCACATAATGGGTCTGAGAGACACCAGAACATATCCTGCAAGATTACCTCACTTATGCAGACCAAAGGGAAACAGGCCCGGGGAAGCGACCGTGCTTGAAAGCTGAGGGGGGACCGGCGAAGACCTGAAATACACATTCGTCTTGGTGAACTTCACCGGGCTAGATGCATAGCATCAATTGATCAGAGAAGAAGAAAACAAAATGTTCGTGCAGCTCGCTGGTTCTACATACTCCTGTTCCGTCCTCTCAAACACCCCTCTCTGCTGGACCCGACAAGATATAACGTGATCTGTCGGTGCACATAAGAAACAAGGAATGAAAAGCGTGTCATCTATTTTAGTTTATGAAACAGATGGCAAAAATGAGGCCCTACCGGCTGCGGATCTTCACTGTTCTGATGATTTAGTTCATTATGGATGCCGCCAAGCCATGGATTTGTCTGGGACTAGTCGAGGACTTACACTTGTGTTCACGGAAACGTGTCGTTTTTTTCGATTTAAACTGGTTAAGTCGTTGGTTCTTTGTGTTTTCCAATTACCCTGGCCTGGACATCAGCTATATTAATTAGCTCTAAGCTTAAACCTGTGTCGTATTTTCACGGTTTAGTTCACGCTGATGCACTTAAAGAGATTGGCGCCCTTCGCCCTAGATGCAGACAGTGTCGGTTTTGGTGTTACTGAAATTTAGACAGGACTATAATGGACTAATACACGGCTCGGGAGAGATGCCCCTACGACCTCTTGCGGTTATCGAAAAGGCACGACACACAACGACATATGTCATCCCCCTCTGCTGTCTTGCTGGATACCTGTTTACGGGAGATGCTTCGTGAGTAAACCCTGATAAAAAATGTGCATCCTGTGCTGTCTAAAGTCGTCTCGATAAAATCTTGCAACTGGACAAAGGTAGCTCAGGACCAGAGAGTGAGGTTGATAAAAGGGGCAGTTTCTTCCTCACTTTAATCCAAATTAACAATGCAAGTCACCCATTTCAGTGGACACATCATGAGTAACGTCTGTCCACACGGCTGAACAAAGAGAGTGGTTTTTATCACGTGTGGTGGGAAAACATCATCATGGAGCAAATATACAGCACGCATAGAGCAGACAGCAGCAAGCGGCTCACAGACGGCTTCCTTATATACAGCATGCATAGAACAGACAGGAGCAAGCGGCTCACAGACGGCTTCCTTATATACAGCATGCATTGAACAGACAGGAGCAAGCGGCTCACAGACGGCTTCCTTATATACAGCATGCATTGAACAGACAGGAGCAAGCGGCTCACAGACGGCTTCCTTATATACAGCATGCATTGAACAGACAAGAGCAAGCGGCTCACAGACGGCTTCCTTATATACAGCATGCATTGAACAGACAGGAGCAAGCGGCTCACAGACGGCTTCCTTTATCAATGGACCCATGACCAAGACCATATGAAGA
Organism: Ariolimax columbianus; assembly: GCA_036924085.1. Classification (NCBI taxonomy): domain Eukaryota; kingdom Metazoa; phylum Mollusca; class Gastropoda; order Stylommatophora; family Arionidae; genus Ariolimax; species Ariolimax columbianus. The sequence goes on from JAVGWX010000003.1 coordinate 84,284,807, forward strand.
AAGGAAACTAACGTCTGGTGCGGAAAAACGTACTGATCGGACATATTTAGGATCAAGCGAAATATATTGACCAAGAACCCCACCTCACTTCCGCGCAGTTCAGTCCGGAAACATGCTGTTTCATGGCAGTTTAGCTGACAAGGTTGTAGATCGACGTGATACCCGTAGTAGTAAGAGACTGGATGTAATCAAGCATAGCACAGCTGTATGAGACCTCAATCCACCCTCTTGGCACGCTCGGGATCTGAAGAAAGCTACTAAAGCCTGTCACCTAACGCCCTTTTCATATATATATTTCTTGAGGCAGTCGCTCAGGAGGCAGCGAGCGTTTTAAGTGGGTGGATAACATCAGGAGATGGACTGGAAAAATCCTTTCAGATTTGACCATAAAGGCAAGAGATAAGTACACTGAAGATCTATTGTAGCCAACCTTACAATTGAACTGATCTTACGAGGTACGGGAGGCAGCAAGAGAGCTGAAGAGAGGATTCAGAAATGAGACCTACCCAAACATCTTTAGAAAACGCGATGGCAGATGTAGCTATGAAGTGACGACTGAAATCTCCCTGGCAAAAACAGTCTTCGTAAAATGAAAACATTCTAAAGTCTTCGTCATCGGTTGACATTGTTATTCCGAGATATATGTGCGCTGTTACTTAGTATTGTTAAATGGACGACCCAGTTATAAATAAACTACACAGACAGAACCAGCTATTTAATATCTAATTTATCATTCGACATATACAAAATGGGAATGGGTCCCAAGATGCAGCAGTGACTCACAGATGGTTGCTTGCATAAGGGCCGGTGACCCATAGTTGACCAAGACCCTATTCCGTCTCCAAGTGACGGCCCTAGAAACTGACAGCAACCACGCAGCCTGGCTAAGAGATTAAAGGTCGAATATAGTGTAGCCAATCCCGGTGCCAAAAAATGTCTTGCTGAAATCGGATGCGATGGGCTGAAAGGTGCAGATATCGCAGCCTTTCTTTTCTTTCGCTTTTTTCCCTGCCTGTGCCTATTAGCGTTAGGTTATGAAGATGTTTCTTGACCGGACGCTAGTAAGTGCTCCCTACACGGTGAACTTTACTGCTTCTGTTATTTCTGCTATCCATCTTCTATGTTAACGGCTTTTGGCTTAGTATTCATTGTAACTACATAGCATTGCTTTCTGAGGAATACTATCTGGTGTTTGGCATGTCACATAGCTGAACCATTTGGTTTGCTGTCTCTTGATGAGGTCTAGCATTGGTGTTGTACCTATTTGTCTCTTATTATCTCTGTTTCTGTTTCTATCCATTCTTGGTACTCCAAGCATGTTGATCAGCCATTTCATCTCTATTGTTGCTATGTTTATTTTATCTTTGTTTGTTAATGTTCAATTATGACACTGATAGCACAATGTTCGTAGAAATATCGTGCTGTATAGAGTTCTTTTTTGTATTCATTGTCACGTGTTTACATTTTAATATCGGGGACATGTGCACAAAATGACTTGACTTGCTTTATTACATAAGTGTTAGATTTCACTGTCGTATTTGCCATCTGCTGAGATTATGTTACCAAGGTAGGTGACATTTTTAACATGTTTTACTTGTTGCTTATGTATGAATTTTGTTGTTTGTTCTTCTTCGTCATAACTAAGGGTTTCTCTATATTGATTTTCATTCTGTGTTACGCACATATCTCATTAAGATTGTTGATATGTTCTTGCAGGTGTTTTTCGGAAGCTGCTATTATTGCTTGGGTATCAGCAAAGGAAAGTTCATTTAAGTGATTACTGAGGTTGATTCCCTCACTAGTGTTGACTTTTTCATATATTGCGTCTATAGATGTGATAAACAGTACACCGGTACTAATATGACATTTTTCGGAATATCCTGAGTTTGTTCTTACTGCAGGATGGCTGTTTACATAAAGACTTTTACATACATTGGTCAAATATTTGTCTACTCCACAACATTCTAATGTTGTCTAAAGTAGGTATCTATCAACTCGATCTAACGCCTTCTGTTGGTCCACGAAAACATCGCGTAGTGTGTGATCGTAATCCATTGCTTTCATCACTAGTTGCCTGAGTCTGCATATTGCATCCGTACAGCACCTGCTTTTCATAAATGAATTTGTGCTTCGCTAAGCTGCGGTTTTATAATTGGGCGCAATCTTTTTTCTAGTATTTTACAGAATATCTTTCCAGTATGGCTAAGTAATGATATTCCTGCTCTATATTTTGTACATTCATTATTGCTACCCTTTTCTTTTCCATATGGGGAGTAGTGTTACTTCTTCGGTCGTCTGCTATTTTGAAGCCGTTACCGCAGCCTGGAATCTAAACTACGGCACAACGTCACGAACAGGACGAATGCAGAAAAAGACAATATGGAGATTACATAGTGAAAATGTGAAAGAAATATCACCACTAGCCCAAAGACACTCGATCTGCACGTGAATAATGTCTTATCCAACAAGTCAAGGGATTTGAATACTCGGAAACACATTTACAAGGGATGCTAGAATGAACACAGAAATCGAAACTTCTTGTCAAAGGGCTAATACAGTGGCTTTACCAATAACTCCTCTGGACATGCATTTCCACAAATATATGGCAGCGAGGCGACATTTGATTTATACCGTATTTATACATATTCTTCTTCTTCTTCTTCTTCTTTTCTTCTTCTTCATCTTCTTCTTTTCCTTCTTCTTCTTCTTATTTTCCTTCTTCTTCTTCTTCTTCTTCTTCTTCTTTTCCTTCTTCTTCTTCTAATTCGTCGTTCGTTCTTATAAACTCCAGCTACCAAGCACTGAAAGTTCCTTTGCAAGTAGCATGATATAGTCCAGAGAACGAAATGCACTGTGTCGCAGTTTACAGCTTGACTGCGATATTTGCATCGTTCGGTCCGACACATCCGATTTCAGCATGTGGTTTTTATGACGTGCTAGCCTTCCTCTTCGATCACTTCTCCTTAGGAAGTTCGCCCTGTTTATACACCGTATTGCTATTAGTTATCATACATGGGTCGCTCCGTAAAAACAATGGTGGATTAAACGTATCATTTCAGATTCAGTAGACAGTTTAATGATTGGTTGGTTGGTTTGTTGTTTCGTTGGTTGGTTGGTTCGTTCGTTGGTTGGTTGGTTCGTTGATTGGTTGGTTGGTTGGTTCGTTGGTTGGTTGGTTCGTTGATTGGTTGGTTCGTTGGTTGGTTGGTTGGTTGGTTGGTTGGTTGGCTGCTAATGCCCACAATGGGTTGCTAACCCTTTTTTTCGCCCTGAAATGGACGGAATTTGTAGCAGCATGTAGTAGCTTTCCTGACATCCCGAGCGTGCTGATAAAGTGGACCGGGGTCCTCAAGGCGGTTGTGCAATGCTTGACTTCATCTGCGTGTCACTCAATACTACGGGGATCACATCGAACCTCACCTTGTTAGTCAGACTGTTGTGAAAATGTTGTAGTGTGAAAATGTTGATTAGTGTGAAAGTATTGCAGTGTTAAAATGTTGGATAGTGTGAAAATGTTGGATAGTGTGAAAATGTTAGATAGTATAAAGATATTTGATGGTGTGAAAATGTAGAATAGTGTGATAATATTCAAAAGTGTGAAGATATTCGATAATGTAAAAATGTTGGATGGTGTGAAGATATTCGATAATGTGAAAATGTTGGATGGTGTGAAGATATTAGATAGTGTGAAGATATTCGATAATGTGCAAATGTTGGATGTTGTGAAGATATTCGATAATGTGCAAATGTTGGATGGTGTGAAGATATTCGATAATGTGAAAATGTTGGATGGTGTGAAGATATTAGATAGTGTGAAGATATTCGATAATGTGAAAATGTTGGATGTTGTGAAGATATTCGATAATGTGCAAATGTTGGATGGTGTGAAGATATTCGATAATGTGCAAATGTTTGATGCTGTGAAGATATTCGATAATGTGCAAATGTTGGATGTTGTGAAGATATTCGATAATGTGCAAATGTTGGATGGTGTGAAGATATTCGATAGGATGAAGATATTCGATAGGATGAAAATGCTGGATAGTGTAAACATTTTGGATAGTGTGAAAATGTCTTCAACTGCTACAAGTCGACAAGAGGTGATGACGTTGAAGGTTTTAAAAGGACGGAGAAGATGGCCTCGTACCAGACACTGCTGCAACCGATGGAGTGTTTAACTGCACTATGAAACTGTCACAACTGTTTTTAATATCTTTTTACGGTCTGTTTGAACACCATTGTTACCAACGCCAGAAAAAGGGAGGAGTGGGATATATAAACTAAACTGTCACGGATGTGATGGGCATGGGGCCAGGAGCCCTACCCTGTCTAACTATGATCGATAAGAAAAGGAAATGAAGACCTTTGCATTCGGGGATAAAAAAAGGAACGAATACGTCAAGCCAAGTTGGAAGGTTACAGTGGCGTAATTGTCTCAAGCTCGGCAATAGTCAGCATAGAGGTTGCTCACTCGTGTTCAATCACAGGTCTTCATTATCAGAAGATCTGGCTTGGATATATTGGGAAGCCCAGAAATAAATTGATAGAGGGGAATGCTAAAGAGATCACGAAGACGTTTGGACGTCTCTAGGTAAGGGTTATACATCTTGAGTCTACAAACTCCCCCACAACAGCAATTGACGGAACATCATTCAAATAAAAACATGTAAACTTTTTTTGTTCATTACGTTTTTGGGTACGATCATTTATATGTGTGGATGTTGAAAATATTGTCGTCTCTCTGGACTGGACGTTTTAGGATCGAGCGAATCGTTAAGCCGTTGATAAGTCGTGAAAGGGAGTCAGTATGTGGGCAGAAGTTCGTTAATATTTTTTGTAACCTACATAGCCCTATCCTTGGCGGAGAAAGGTCAAGGTGTACATCTATGGTGGGCATCTACTCAATATGCAGAACAGTCTGTAGCAGGAACAATCAAGACATCGCCGCGCGGGATGGGCAGCTTCTTGTTCATAAAAAACGGTCCAGGATGACTGCCAAAACCAGAACATACACGCCTCTATCTTCAACTCCTTTGTGCTCCTTGAGATGTTATGATAAAGAGACATGGACACTCACAAAATTACTGGAATACAAATTGAGTGACTAAGGCCTCTCTTGAAAGTCGCTTAGTTGGAATTATTCTCTGCAAACAACAACGCATAGAACATCTCTAAAATTCTGAAATGCGACTATTGTTCTTGGGGAATAATACGGTAATCTATGCAGACAAGGCAAAACATAGATAGGCAGGATTCATGTTACGACGAAACGAGGATCGAAGATACACAGCGACAGCAGTCTGGTACACACTAGGCGTGCAAAAAGAGACCTTTAATGCATTGTTCATACTCCTTGCTATACGCAGCAACATCCGAGACGTCTCTGGTGGAATTCTTACAACCCATTGGACTTCCATAGCCCAAAACCGGGTCCGTTGGATAAGCTTAGATATATGGTAGGGTTAAGTTATAGTAAGGCTATGCTTAGATAATCACATATCTGGGCAGCACGCTGTCGAGATCTGTCAGCCTAGACGATGAGGTGGCAAGCAGAATAGCAAAGGCCAGCACAGCCTTTGGTAGAATGCGCTCGATGGTCTGGGCACGTCGTGGCTTCAGCGTCAAGACCAAACTCAAAGTCTACCGTGCAACCATCATTCCAACCCTACTATACGCTTGCGAAAGCTGGACTGTATACTCTGGACATGCAAGGAGGTTAAACCACTTCCACACAGGTTGCCTGAGGCGAATATTCCACATCCGATGGCAAGATCGTGTCACTGACATCGAGGTTCTCTCGAGGGCTAACATGCCCAGCATCCATGCACTGCTAGAAAAAGCACGACTAGGATGGGACTCACTAAAAAGTTGCCAGATAGACATCGACACATGGGAATGTCTTGCGCAAAACAGATCTGACTGGAGAAGCGCAGTCAAATCGGGTGTAGCTGCCGGTGTAGATGACCGTGTTGTGAAAGCCCAGAACAGACAAGAGACGCGGAAATCCTGAGCAGCGGGAACACCATCCCCTTCTACAAACCTCGTGTGCCCGATATGTAGCAGATATTTTCGTGCTCGCATTGGCCTGTTCAGCCACATGCGCACCCGCACCCAACTGGGAAATCTGTGACAAGGATGATGTCGGCGGTCCTCATCGACAACGATGGACAGCTATTATATGCTTAGATATAGGGTTGGGTTAGAGTTATGATATGCTTGGATATAGAGTGGGGTTAGGGTTACAGTTAGGATATGCTTAGATATAGGGTTAGATTAGAGTTAGGATATGCTTAGATATAGGGTAGGGTTAGGTTAGAGTTATGATATGCTTAGATATAGGGTAGGGTTAGGTTTAGGTTAGAGTCAGGATAGGCTTATATATAGGGTAAGGTTAGGGTTAGATTAGGGTCAGGATATGCTTATATATAGGGTAAGGTTAGGGTTAGGCTAGAGTTAGGATATGCTTAGATATAGGGTAAGGTTAGGGTTAAAGTTAGGATATGCTTAGATATAGGGTAAGGTTAGGGTTAAAATTAGGATATGCTTAGATATAGGGTAAGGGTAGGGTTAGGGTTAAAGTTAGGATATGCTTAGATATAGGGTAAAGTTAGGGTTAAAGTTAGGATATGCTCAGATATAGGGTAAGGGTAAGGTTAGGGTTAAAGTTAGGATATGCTTAGATATAGGGTAAGGTTAGGGTTAAAGTTAGGATATGCTTAGATATAGGGTAAGGTTAGGGTTAGGAAAGAGTTATGATAGGCTTGGATATAGGGTAGTGTTGGGTTATGGTTAGCTTTTTTTCTACCTTTTTGTCTTTTTTCTAAGCCTTTACTTATTTATTTAAAATAATAAATTGACCTGATCTTTAAAGTGTTCAACATATTTGAGATAAAAAAGCAGTTATGGATACCACCAGATTGAACCCTTCACAAAGTTGATAAAGTTAGCAATAAACTCAAACTGATCTCTTCGTACGTTATAATTTCTCAAGACAATATAAAAGTATAAACAGAAGGAGAACACATTCCCAGAGCCACAGAATTACTACACGGATTAAAGAAAATAATGATAGCTATTAAAGGTTCATTACAATCTGACAAAGAACGTGTATCTAAAGCAAATATAGGAAATGTGTTGTGACAGAATATCGAGATATTAGCTAGTTGTGAAAACACACATATAAATCCAATGTACGGCCATGTTCAAAATCAAACGTTGTCCAACTTTATACTCAAGGTGACCGCAAACGAGAAAGTAAGTAGGACCAACGCTACTCTTTAATATTCATAGATGTATGGAAAAACCTTGACAGAGTCACAAATCCTAGCAACAGACAGACATAAGTGGAGACATACAATTCATAATACTATCATTATATTTCGATATCCTTGCAAATAGAGACGAAGAAAATATTTCAGTTAAAGACATTCTCTGCAAGACAATATATTTTCAGATGCCAGCATTACAGCAGGATCAATACAGATGATAATGTATGATCTTCTTCCAACTAAACTGCATTAGTTTAAGTACAGTTTATGCAGCCTGCTCTACAGAAAATACGCCTGGCGCAAGCTCAATACGTTTTCTACATGCGACCTCATTGGTTTTTCTGCACTTGCGAACATTATTCCGATCTGAGCCAAAAGGAGAACTCATTACATTATCTCTTTTTGCCGTGTGTTTGTTACCATTGCTCTCTAATTGTTGCACAAAGAAATGCAAAAAGATATATGTATATATAAAGGTACAGGTTGGTCCCATGGCAACAATTGCCGTCGGAGATGAAAGATAATTTTTCATGGACTAAGCCGCAGCCTATGTGACCTGGGGTGGTCAGTGCCCTTTAATGTTGTTTATACTATCCCCGACTCATACGTCAGAGATATATAACTTATCAACAAATGGCATGCCGGTTGGCGTTGGCCAGCAGATGCCTTAATCTCTTCTTATCACGTGTATCGTTTATCAGTTCCGCCGTTTATCATTTCCCATGATGTGCACTCAAGCTGTCTCACATTTCCTCCCTTTGCCTCCCTCTTTCCCTCTTATCTGCGATTATGTGCGTTTCTACTCGCGGCTTCGCATGACAATTCCGACAAAAGATGACTACCGATTAGGAATTTTTGTCATGTTGTCCTTGTGCTGTCTCCTGAAGAACCACGTTATTAGCATTTCTATGCAGTCCATGAAGTTTTCAACATTCTTCTGTAAAACCACATTTTCATGACCTCAAACGATCCCCGTACTTGCCTGCTGATTTCCAATGACTTGTTTCCATATGCCAGTACATGTTCCACGTAGCGTCCAAGAGCTCTCTTCCTTAAATCAAATTATGGGCTTTTGTTGCACCAGATTCTCCTCACACTTTTGAAGACTAATTTTGCCTTAGTTATTCTGTTATTTATTTCATAAATGCATCTCCAATTAAAACTGATGGTATATCAACCAACCAATCAATCAATCAACCAATCAATCAATCAATCAAAAACCTGTCAGCTCCTCGTGGCGCATAGGTCCTCAACAAATACTCGCCAAGTCTTCCTATTCTGTCCATGTCATGTTTGCTGCCTTTTCGTTTACCACTAGTTCGTTCTTCCATGAGTGTCTCGGTCTTCCTCTACTTCTCTTGCCACGTGGATTGCAGTACCGAACTTGTCTGGTAAGGTTATCAACTGGTTTTCGGAATGTATGACCAATCCATCGCCTCCTCCGTATTTCATGCTCTACTGGTATTTGTCTCGTTGTTCCCCATCAGTTCCATGTTGGTGATCGTGTCGTACCATTTCCATCCTTGTATTATGTACAGGCAGCCATTAACGAAAGTTAAGTGCCTGTTTTGTCCTCCTGTTGAAGATTTCTATTTTGGCAGCGGTTTTAATTTGTCTGCAATGGGAGCTCTTCTCGCCTTCTGAAGTCGTGATTGGACATCGTTTTATAAAACCTCCTAATATGTCGATATTGCTGCCAAGGTATGTGAAAGACTCCTTGTTCTGAAAGGGGGTCACTCCCAGCCCAATTCTATCTTTATATACATACATACATATATATCATCATCATCATGTAGCATGTCCTTTGTAGAACGTCGCTCCCATCACAGTCTGTTTGAAAGAAACTCGTTCTCTTGCCAAAACTCCAGCCTCTGCCACAATCATACCCAGGCATTCCTGGATATCTTAGTGCCATCGTCTTCTTGGTCTACCCCTTCCTCTTTTGACTGGCACCATGCCTTCCATCACCGTCCTCTCAAGACTGTTGTGTCTCTTGTTGGACCAAAGTATTTACATTTTCCAGCGACAATGGAATTGATAAACCAGTTCTCCTCTATGCTCAACACTTGCCGAATGTCTACATTTGTCTTTTTCTCTGTCCATGGTATTTTGAGAATCTTTCTGTAACATTTGACTCGAAGGATTCGATTCTTTGTCTGGAAGTTTTGGTAATCGTTCATGATTCACAGCCATAAGCTGTCACAGGAAATACACAGGCTCTCAAGACTTTTACTTTTATTATTTTGTTTGTGCCCTGCCATAATTTCTTTGGCTGTTCAGTCATTGCTATGGCTAGTCTTCTTCTGATTTCTTTCGAGCAGTCGTCATTTTTGTCAATTCTGGAGCTCAGATATTCAAAATGTGTGACCTGATCTATTTCCTCACCACCCACTGTAAATTTATGCTGACATTGTGTTTTGTCGGTGGTCATTATCTTTGTTTTGTTTATGTTTATGAACAGGTTTTGATCTTTACTATGTCCATTAATGGCTGAAAGTAGCTGCTCTAGTCCATCTGCCCTTCTTGATAGTTTCACTGTGTCATCTGCGTATCGTAACTCTGGAATCTCGTACTCCCCAATCGTAAATGGGTCGAAACTTTCAATGTTCTCATCTTCTCGAACATTTCTCATTATACATTCCACATATATGTTGTACAAATAAGGTGAGAAGATACATCCCTGTCGGACTCCCTTTTGTACTGAAAACCAATCTGATGTTTGCCCAGATGAAGAATAAATATATATATATTCTTCAGAGCTTATCCTGAAAAGGACATTATAACGTGTGGCAGTTTACGAAGAGCTAGTGATATCCGCGCCTTTCGGCTCAACGCGTCTGGTTCTAGCAAGCCATTTTTTTCCAGCCAGGTTTGTTTTCCTTTGCGATGCATATTCTCTGAGCCAGGCTTCCCTAGTGCAGTCTGTTTCCAGTACATCCACTTGGAAGCAGGATAGGTGCTTTTGTCAGTTGTGGTTTGCTGAACCTGATGCGTGTAAAAGCTAGCTATGAGCTGTTGGCGGCAGTCAGCTTATTCATTGCAGAATCTTCGTCCCTCTATGTACAGATAAACAGACAGACGGACGGACATGCGGACAGGCAGACAGACAGACAGTTAGCCAGATAGACGTCCCATATCGACACAGGGGTCTCTTAAGGAATAAAGAATAGGTCCACTGCAGTCATGTTTGGTTAGTAATTTAACCAGTGGAAACACGTTGCTAGAGAAATAACGACTGAAAGGAGCGAAACGGGTGGGTTCTGCCCTGGTCACAGCACGGTCTAGTTCATCCACCTAATGACAGAAACCTAATTTGTAGTTACAGAAGCAAGATCTCGAGTGGTCCGTTTGGGTCTTAGTGTATGACAAAGACTGGAATAGTACCACTGTCCCACAGAGAGCACGTTGTAAGAGGCGACTAACTGTGTGACATGGCATAACACAGGCCATGTTTAAGTGATTTTTTTTAAAGAGCATCACAGATGGCCCTTAATACGCTGCGGGTCTACTTTGCTCTAGTGTTTGAGTCTACTAAGATGGACTCGCAGATCGGTTAACCAACCTCCGTGGCACTTGTCCCAACGCAGCGGAGTAATAAGCTGATTGAACCTAGCCGCTAAGCAGGGAATCCTCCACCTGGCTACACCCAACTCAGCCAGAGCTGGGACCTGCATAGGGGCATCCACCCCTGTAGAAGTACTGGTCGACTAAGATTAGGTCTAAGACTAAGACTAAAACTAGGACTAAGAATCTGACTAGGTCTAACACTAGGACTAAGACTAACACTATGACTAAGTCTGAGACTAAGCCTAAGACTAGACCTAGACTAAGGCTAAGACTAAGACTAAGACTAAGACTAAGACTAGGACTAATACTAAAGCTACGAATAGACTAAGACTAAGACTGAGACTAAGGGTAAGACCTAGATTAAGACTAAGACTATGATTAAAACCTATACTAAGACCTATACTAAGACTAAGACTGAGACTAAGACTAAAACTAAGACTGAGACTAAGATTGACTTATACTAAGACTACAACTGAGACTAGGACTAACACTAGGAGAGACTAAGACTGCGACTAAGGCTTAGATCTAGATTAAGGCTAAGACTAAGGCTAAGGCTGGGATTACCACTAGGACTAAGACTGCGACTAAGACTAGGACTAACACTAGGACTAAGACTAAGACTGCGACTAAGGCTAAAAGTTAGATTAAAGCTAAAACTAAGACTAAGACTAATACTAAGACTAAGATTGCCACTAAGGTTTAGACTAGGACGGAAAGATCGCGAGGAAGAGAACTGGCGTGATCGGATCACCACGAATAAATGGACGCCTCTTACAACGATGGCGTGCCTTTTATTTGACAATGTTATCTTTTCTTAAATCTATAGGACCACAGCTGCAGCTGTGAATGAGCTGACAGCAAACATCGACTTGTAGCTGTCTGCTTCGTCCAGTGTCAGTGACCCATAACCTATTCAAAACCCTAAGTGGTGACCCTAAGAGCAGACTGGAGCCATGCAGCATGACTAAGAGATTAGAGACAGAAAAGCGGGAAAGTAAATCCTGTCCCAAAAATGCTGATCTGAAATCGGAAGTGTCGTCCCGAAATGCGCAAATATCGCAGTCCCTCTTTAAACTACGACACAACTTCACAGACGCCCTCTTCAGAGCAGAATCAGAAGAAAAAGAAGAAGGAAAATAATTAGAAATGGACGTTCCTTATAAAGAAGCCACTCACGATTCCTCCCTGACATCCGGGCCTTAAACGTGACAGCCTGTCTTTTAATATTTGTAAGAGTCTAGAGTTTCTTCTGGCTGCTATCATTGACTTACTCAGTTCTGGGGGCACAGGGTCTGTCCTCAGCCACACGAAAAAAAGTAGTGACGCCACTGTCAAGCGCGCGCTAGAAAGGAAATGTTGGAGGGAGAAGATAATGACAAAGAGTGGATGTATTCGTAATACGCGCTTGGCATTGTTGTAAAGTAGGCACTCCTGTCTCGCTCGTGTGTTTTGCCAGAGCCCTGCTCTGTCACCTTCGCTCAAACAGAACTTCATTGAGATATACACGGATCGCTGTGCATGATTTATACAACCCTGATTGCGTGCAACTGTAAACGCTAGAGTGAATATACATGAATATGAGCCCTGCAATTTCTGAACATCTGAGAAAGAAGCGAGATGGGTGCAATCACGAGCGAGGGAAATGGGTCTGTGTTCTTGGAATGGTCGGGTAGTAGCTGACAGAAATAGGAGACACTCCAGGGAGACATTCCAGCGGCCAGTAGAGATTTCTAATTCCCATTTTCCTAACTGCTCACGGAAACTATAGGAAATTAAGACAAAATTGCTACGTTTTCGTTCATCCCAGCCCACTGAAAGTATGGGAAATTAAGACAAAATGGCTACGGTTTCGTCCAAAAATAGGTTAGCTGAAGATAATTCCATAATTAAGACGGATTGGTTCGTGTAGCCTGCACGCAGGAAACGTTTAAGGAGAAGAAACCAAAAAATGGAACGTTAGAGGAATGGATGGTTCATAAAGTGTGGCTAATCATCAAATAACAGCGAAGAAACTCAGTCACTGTCTAAAGTGGTCAAGTTACGGTCAACTAGACCGTGCTGGCTCGGACTAAGACATCAGAAAGATGTTGAGCATTTGTGTACACCTTTGTGTACATACTTTGGTTAACTTTCTGACTAAGTACACATAAATGCTATGTAATAATGGATGAATGAATGAATCAATCAATCTATCAAGCAAATGAATGATTGAATCAATCAATCAATCAACCAAATGAATGAACGAATGAATGAATCAATCAACCAAAGCTGCTGCAAGACTAAGTTGTTATTTCGAATGCCCACAATGAATAGATTACTCTTACGTGCGCCCTGAAAAGGGCGTAAAGTGACGGGTTTGCAGTAGCTTTCCTCACATCTCGAGCGTGCTGATAAAGGTGGACCGGGATCCTCCGGTCGGTTGTGCTATGCTTAGCTTCATCTGCGTGTCGCTCACTACTACGGAGATCACGTTGAACCTCACCTTGTTAGCCAGACTGTTGTCATAGACAACAGCCCGCTTCCAGGACGACCAACGAGGAGGTCAGGTGAGGGTCTTGGCCAGTATATTTCTCCTGACCCTGGCTAACATTCTTTGACCAGTGTGTTTTGCTGGACCCGATGTTAGACTCATCGTCCCGTCAGGTGAGGGTCTTGGCCAGTATATTTCTCCTGACTCTGGCTATCATTCTCTGACCAGTGTGTTTTGTTTGACCAGACGTTAGCCTCATTGTCCCGCATGACTGAGTTAAATTAACTTATTTGTAGTGATTCCAGTGACCGCACCAGGTTAAAAAATAGAACGGCCCCCAACGTAACGGCTACAAGATTTTAGTGTATATATATAGTTTTAAATGTACACTGTTAGATCCCATTCTCTCCCCCCCCCCCCCCCCCCCCCAACAGTGTCAATAGTTGGTGAATTCCGGGCTAGATCAAATGAGGGGGTAGGGCCATCTAAAATAGCGTAGGCCATATTGTTTTATCATTTTCATGGAGGAGAGGAACTTAACGTATGGTCATGCACAATATACTGATCAGACAATGTTATGATCAGGCAAAATATACTGACCAAGAACAATCATCTCCTTTCTGCGCCGTTCTTCGTCGAAGCGGGCTGTTTCATGGCAGTCTGGCTAACGCGGTGGGGGAAATTGACCCGCAGTTGTGAGACACACGCAGATGAAGCCAAGCAAAGAACAACCACCTAAAGGACCCCGATGCACCTTCATCAGCACGTTCGGGATGTGAAGAAAGCTACTGCAATCCTCCACCTAACACCATATTCAGGGCTCACAAAAGAATAAACTTATTCATTGTGGGCATTCAACAACAAAAGCAGCAGCAGCAACAGCAGTAGCAACAACAACAACAACAACAGCAACAGCAACAACAACAACAACAACAACAACAACAACAACCATATCCATCTTTCCGAGATGCTGGCTACATTCTTAATGTTAGTTCTGTTATGTTATAAATCGACGGCATTACACTCTGAGACGACCCATAGCTGCTCTCTCTCTCTCTCTCTCTCTCTCTCTCTATCTCTATCTCTCTCTCCATCAGCAAATGGCGTACAGTGTAGATACTGATGGTTCCTTTATCTCGCTTATTGAACACACTCTTGCTCCGTCCTCTTAGACGTTCCTTTCAGCTAGACGTGTATAATTTCAAAATCTTGCGTGTCTTAAAAAAAAAAAACGCTTGTTGATCAACTTAAAAATGTCACATCTATTCATTGCCAATATCCGAACTGTGGGTGCCTCTGTGACCAGGATGTTAGCTCCCACAAACCCCTGCATAGCCAAGACAGCAGATCCACACAAGTTGCCGGAGATCGAGTCCTCTATGGCTACTCTCTACTCATACCACAGCCAGTCCTTCGGCACAAGCAGGGATTGAGAGTCAGAGACAATTGCAGCGTCATTAAATATGTCCCAGATACCCACCTCAGAGCCGAGGTCTTTCTCTCTCTCTCTCAGTTTTCATTTTGATAGTGGCTGCTGTTGCCAAGTATGCAGCGCTCCTCTCAGCACCGCTCCTCTCAGCACCGCTCCTCTCAGCACCGCTCCTCTCAGCCCCGCTCCTGTCTCTCCCGCTAACAGAGATGTGAGAAGGAAACCAAGAAGTTTGAAACTAGAAATAGTGCAAGCCACCAAGAAAGTTGTCTGCCGGGGTCTTTATGCATGACAAGGACACAAATAGCTCCACTGCCTCACATGGAGCATGTTGTAAGAGGCGACTAACTGTGTGACTTGGAATAACACCGGTCATGGTTAGGTTGGTTTGTTAAGAGCAGCATAGATGGCGCCTAACAGGCTGCTGGTCTACTTACCTCTAGTGTTTGAGTCTATTAAGATTGGATCACACATCGGTTAACCACGCTCCGTAAGCGCTTGTCCCAACGCATGACAATTTAACAAACAGGTTACGGAACGTGAGACTATAGTTGAAGGGATAGTATGCATGTACGCTAACGATCGAGGAATAATATGGATGCACGCTAGCGATCGAAGGGATAGTTTGGATGCACGCTAGTGATCGAAGGGATAGTTTCGATGCACGCTAGTGATCGAAGGGATAGTTTGGATGCATGCACGCGATCGGAGGGATAGTTTGGATGCATGCTAGCGATCGAAGAGTTAATATGTATGCACGCTAACGATCGAAGAGTTAGTTTCTATGCACGCTAATGATCGATGAGTTAGTATTTATGCACGCTAACGATCGAAGGAATAATATGGATGCACTCTAGCGATCGAAGGGATAGTTCGGATGCACGATAGCGATCGATGGGATAGTTTGGATGCATGTAAGCGATCAAAGGGATAGTATGGATGCACGCTAGTGCTCGAAGGGATAGTATGGATGAACGCTAGCGATTGGAGGGATAGTATGGATGCATGCAAGTGATGTCATGACTACATCCGCAACGTGGAGGTCTTCGCTAAAACAGGCCTTCTCCAAATCTCAGAAACACTTGACAGCCACCGAGTTTCTTTGTTCGGTCATGTTGTACCGCTGGACCAAGAAACCCTTGACAGCCACCGAGTTTCTCTGTTCGGTCATGTTGTACCGCTGGACCAAGAAACCCTTGACAGCCACCGAGTTTCTTTGTTCGGTCATGTTGTACCGCTGGTCCAGGAAACCCTTGACAGCCACCGAGTTTCTTTGTTCGGTCATGGTGTACCGCTGGACCAGGAAACACTTGACAGCCACCGAGTTTTTTTGTTCGGTCATGTTGTTCCGCTGGACCAGGAAACCCCGGCCCACAAAATGCTACAATAGTTGTTCCTCACCGCCTAACGTTTTCCCCCGACCAGATGTAAGCGCAGAAGAGGCCGCCCCAGTACAGTATGGATTCAGCATATATCAACCTCCACCTCCGCCCTGGACGAAGCCTGGAACCGGGCTACAGCAGTTGGTCATGGATGTGGCCGACCTCCAACCTGGACGAAGCCTAGAACCGGGCTACAGCAGTGGGTCATGGATGTGGCCGACCTCCACCCTGGACGAAGCCTAGAACCGGGCTACAGCAGTGGGTCATGGATGTGGCCGACCTCCGCCCTGGACGAGGCCTGGAACCGGGCTACAGCAGTGGGTCATGAATGTGCCCGACCTCCGCCCTGGACGAGGCATAGAACCACGCTGGTGCAGAGGGTAATGAATGTGCCCGACCTCCGCCCTGGACGAAGCCTGGAACCACGCCGGTGCAGTGAGTCATGGATGTGGCCGACCTCCGCCCTGGACGAGGCCTGGAACCATGCCGGTGCATTGGGTCATGGATGTGGCCGACTTCCGCCCTGGACGAAGCCTGGAACCATGCCGGTGCAGTGGGTCATGGATGTGACCGACCGACGCAACGGGCCTCAGTTGCCTAAGCGAGCATTACTATTATTATGCTAGCGATCTAAGCGATGCAAGCTAACGTCAAAATCATATTTTGCTAACATCCGATAACACATGACGCCGATGTGGCTCTGTTTCTGCGTCGGGACACAAACAAACTGAACCCTACATTACCACCACCTTTGATGTCAAGCGAATGCAAATTGTTGCTACGATGCGTTAGGTATTTTCATTTGTTCTCTGTCGCTGACGAAGGCTATCTGGCCGTAATGTCCCATAATGTTTTGTTTGTGTTTGTTTTGTTTGTGCAGACCTGAAGATCACAGAAAAAGCACATTATTCAAGAGCGAATCAGATCGGCAGCCACCTCGGCGCTCGACCGGAAACATACCTGGACCGGAAGGTCCATATCTAGGACAAAACCGAGTGGAGTGGCGGGAACTGGTCCAACAAACAGCGGTTTTAGTGCCCGAATGACCTCCCAGGTTATGGCACTGATGATGGGTTGGGAATTAAGCCGTGCCTGTTATTATCGACTTTTGACCTTCAGATCACCACAACTTCGATTTACTTACACTTTTCTAAAAAGAAGGTATGGCCATCGCCAAGAGGGGCGTAGTTATTGGTGCAATGAAAAACGACAACTGATCTGTCATTCTTTGTCCTTTTCCACGTCGGCTCCGAAAAGGGCGTTGTGCCGTAGTTTACAGCGTGGCTGCAATATTTACGCCATCTGGACACATCCGAATTCTACTGACTTTTTTCGAGTACCGGTTTTGCTGTTCCTCTGCGATTCTTATTTCTTAATCACACTACATTTGTGTATCCTGCTTCCATGGCGTCCACGTAGAAGCGGAATAGGATATTGGTCAGCTATGAATCGCTGACACTGATACAAGCGGCTAAACTATGAGTCGTAGGCTGTTGTTGACTTGCGCGCGACTATATCTTGGCCTCAGATGTGTAACTGAAACAGTTGCTAGTCCTGGGGAGGAAGACGATTGTGCAAGTGATGATTGGTTTGATGGTGGACTGAAATCAAAGTGGTTTTTCTGCTAGAATGAGAGAGAACATGTCGACAACAACCGCCAGAATGGAAATGTAGATCGTGACTAACGTCTGGTCAGGCACAACCACTGATCATACAACGTTAGTCAAGGTCAGGCAAAATATACTGGCCACGACCCTCACCTCGGCTTCATCGTAGCCTTCACTGCAAACGGGTTGTTTCATGGCAGCCTGGTTAACAGCGTGAAGGATCGAGGTGATCCCGTATTAGTAAGAGACACACCACTGAATCCAAACAAAGCACAACCGCCTGGAGGAACCCGGTCCACCTTCATCAGCACGCTCAGGATGTGAGGAAAGCTACTGCAAATTGATACTTAACGTTCTCTTCATGGCGCATGAAAGATTAACCTACTCATTGTGGGCATTCGAAACAACAAACATCAACAATTTTGGGGATGGGTTACTTGAGATGTCTTTGAACCGTGTGTTATCTAGCTCAGTCTAAGTCCGGATGTAGAGGTGATTAGAAGCAGTGAATGCGACATTAGTGGATAGAACCATACAAGAGGTTTCCCACATTGAAAAAGGTTCTGTCAATCACGATTGTTGGTTTCAGTTTAGTTTATTTCCGGTAAACAGAACATAAAACAAAAAACATCACTTGAGTTAATTAGTCTTTTCACGGTTATACATTCACCTAATGGTCATTTGATTGATTGCAAATCTGGAAGAAACATATTTCTCGTGTTCTTACGGGGGGGGGGGGGGGTCTTGTGACCCCGACAGCCTTGTGACCTCCACAGCCTTTCTCAATCTGTCCAGCTTTGTGACCTCCACAGCCTTTCTCAATCTGTCCAGCCTTGTGACCTCCACAGACTTGTGACCTCCGCAGCCTTTCTCAATCTGTCCAGCCTTGTGACCTCCACAGCCTTGTGACCTCCACAGCCTTTTTCAATCTGTCCAGCCTTGTGACCCCGACAGCCTTGTGACCCCGACAGCCTTGTGACCCCAACAGCCTTGTGACCTCCACGGCCTTTCTCAATCTGTCCAGCCTTGTGACCTCCACAGCCTTTCTCAATCTGTCCAGCCTTGTGACCTCCACAGCCTTTCTCAATTTGTCCAGCCTTGTGACCTCCACAGCCTTTCTCAATCTGTCCAGCCTTGTGACCTCCACAACCTTTCTCAATCTGTCCAGCCTTGTGACCTCCACAGCCTTTCTCAATCTGTCCAGCCTTGTGACATCCACAGTCTTTCTCAATCTGTCCAGCCTTATGACCTCCACAGCCTTTCTCAATCTGTCCAGCCTTGTGACCTCCACAGCCTTTCTCAATCTGTCCAGCTCCGTGACCTCCACAGCCTTTCTCAATCTGTCCATCTTTGTGACCTCCACAGCCTTTCTCAATCTGTCCAGCCTTGTGACCTCGACAGCCTTTCTCAATCTGTCCAGCCTTGTGACATCCACAGCCTTTCTCAATCTGTCCAGCCTTGTGACCTCGACAGCCTTTCTCAATCTGTCCAGCCTTGTGACATCCACAGCCTTTCTCAATCTGTCCAGCCTTGTGACCTCCACAGCCTTTCTCAATCTGTCCAGCCTTGTGACCTCCACAGCCTTTCTCAATCTGTCCAGCCTTGTGACCTCCACAGCCTTTCTCAATCTGTCCAGCCTTGTGACCTCCACAGCCTTTCTCAATCTGTCCAGCCTTGTGACCTCCACAGACTTTCTCAAACACCTCATTTCGCATACCATGATTTTTCTTTATTGCCACTTGGTGAGATTCCATGTCGGACACTGGTAGCAGAGAATTGGTATACAAATATTATTTATCAACTGACTCTTTGTTTTCTTTGGAAATGTGTTTGTTTCTTAGTAATGGCAAGAACTGATAGGAAACCGCTTTATCGTTCTGTGTTTTTTTTATCCCAGCTCTCAATCTAGCCTCTCATCTTGTGTAAACACGTTGCCCATGTATATGAATTCAATCACTTGTTCAAGTTCTGTACTTTATGCTTGTTTATTTAGTGGTTTCTCTATTTTTGTTGTCTCCATGTCAGAGTTCTAAAATCACATATACGAAATACTACACGGGGGGGGGGGGGGGGGGGGGGGGGTCTGTCATTAGTAAACTTCTAATAGGCAGAAATAGCCCCAAGCAACAATTTGGCGCGACGTCCATCGTTCGGTTGTGTTTTACATCGATCCATACCTCATTGATTAGTGCACGCACACTTACAGATCAAATCACATTACCATGCTCATCCACTGTGTGCGTGTGTGTGTGTCATGTGTGTGTACATCAGTGTATATGTGGGCATTTATGCATGCACGCGTATGTTTAGGTGTATTAGTGTGTACGGTATGCATGATTGAGCTCGTGTGTGCATTGTGTGTGTGTGCTTTCATATATATGTATATATATATATATATATATATATATATATATGTATGTATATATATATATATATATATATATATATATATATATATATGTATATATATATACATATATATATATAATGATATTCGTCCATTGCATGTGATGAATACCACTCTCTTTGTTCAGCCGTGTCGACAGTTCTTTCTCTTGCTGTGTCCGCTGAAATGGGTGATGCGCGGTAATTTGCATTAAAGTGAGGACAAACTGCGCATTTTGTCAACCTCGCTCTCAGGTCATGAGCTACTCTTGGTCAGTGGCAAGATATGTGTCGAGACGACTGGAAACAGCACAGGATGCAGATTTTTCCTCAGGGTTTACTCTCGAAGCCTTTCCCGTAAACAGGTATCCTGATAGGCAGCGGAAGAGGAGGACATCTAACGTTGTGTGTCGTGCCTTTTGCATAACCACAAGAGGTCGCACGGACATCACTCAGCGTGTGAGTGAGTCGGGCATCTATCCCAGCTATGTTCTAGTTCATTACAGTCGTGTCTAAATTTAGACAACAAAACCGACACCGTTTACAGCTAGGGCAAAGGGCATCAATCTCGTGAAGTTCAGAGAGTGAACTAGACAGAGAAAATACGACACATGTTTAAGCGTAGTGATATTCGTATAGCCGATGTCCATTTCAGAATAATCAGACGGAAGAAAATAAAAAAATCCAACGAATTAATCAATCCAAATGGAAAACAAAAAACACGTTTCTGTGAACATAAGTGTAAGTAGTCGACTAGATGTGAATTCCAGGCAAATCCGTGGCCTGGCGGCATCCATAATGAGATAAAACAGCAGAGCAACGTAGATCCGTAAATGGTTACGGCGCCATCTTTGTTGCTCACGAAAAGGCTTTAAATGAAAACCGTAAAAGTGGGATAGCCATTATAAAAACTATGCCTTTGTGTTGTAGCTTGTTTTTATGATTGCTAAGATTGTAAAGACTACGCTGTACGTGCCATCACGGTACAGGCGAACAACATTATGTCATAATTAAGTTGGCCGCCCCACGATGGACATACACCAAAGAGGAGCAGCGCCCTATTTATTGAACAGTAGAGGGGTAAAACCTATATATAAATTTATCGGTGAATTAAAGTCCAGTAGGGTGACGCATGCCTTTAACTCCAATAAGTGTATGAGTGGAGTAGGAAGTTCCAAAACGGCGTGAGTTCTATGATAGATTGTTCACGACCTGGTAAAGGCACACCGAGTAGTGAACCTAGAGTAAATTACAGTGGTAGACCGTCTCGTAAAGGTAATTCATCGATTGACTGGGGACGGCGTGGGGTAGTGGTTAAGTGACAGGTATCACAACCAGAAGGTGCTGGGTTCGATCCCCATCACAGCACCGGCCATTACCCCGGGGAAGCAAACCCTTAGAAAATCCAGGAGGAAGCAGATCCTTACATAAAATGCATACAAAAACCACAGTGCAAAGCACGCCGTCTTGGGGAATAGATAAATAATCCGAACGCCAAAAAAAAAAAAAAATCCAAACAAAAATCGATGACTGAGGGAAACATGCATCGACGTTCTGAATCTTCATTTGCCGATGAATTTCTATAGGTTTTATCCCTTGGCTACTAAAAGAATGGATAACAGAACGCTGCTACTCTTTTGTGCATAACAAAAGTGAGTCGGCCATCTTTTAACTGTAATTATGGCGTCATATTGTTCGTCTGCACTGTCATGTCAAGTGCAGGGCACTCTTGACATCCTTAGCAGCCAAATTAACAAGTTACAATACAAAGGCATGGTTTTTTTCTAATTTCTGTCCCACTTTTAATGTTTTCATCTGAATACGTTTGTATATATATATATATATATATCATTGGCTCTTAACGTCTTGTCAGACGATAGTAATTGTGCTTTTATCACAAGGCCCAGACAGAATTTATAGAGACCATGTGCTGCTCATGTAGTATGGTCCCTCTCTGCCTCGTTTGCTCCAAGGGAAAGGTGATACCAATACATTTAGAACAAGGCAAGCTGCAGAAGCTGCCGGGTCATCAGAGCAATGCTCTATCTGTTCGCTTGTCGGGGCTTCACTCGTAGACCAGTCGCCAACCAAGGCCTGATCTGCCCTGCCACAACACTCAGCTGAGGTTGTCTTTCCTCGTTCTGGGATATGGCATTTGTATTCTTTTGCACAAAGCGCTCAGTTACAGCCCTACCAAAGGATGAGACAGAACCTGAACCAACATTGGAAGAAGTACGCTCTCCAATTAAAAGACTGAAAAAGGGAAAGTCCACAGGATGCGATGATATCCAAGCAGAGCCAATACAAGCAGAAGGGGAGGCAAGTGCTCGAGTCTATCACATACTGTGTAAACAGATATGGCACAGTGCGGAGTGGCCAGAAGCATGGAAGAAATCAATGTATATTTCCCTCTCCAAAAAATGCAACCTGAAGTGTGCAAGAACTACCGAACTATCGCACTGATCAGCCACGCTAGTAAGATACTCATGCGAATCCTATTAAGAAGGATAGAGAAAAGGTTTGGATCTGAAATTCAAGTAGTCCAGTCAGGTTTTATGAAAGACAGACGGACCCGAGACCACATATTCAATTTAAGGAATATTTTCGAAAAATGTAGAGAGTTTAATGTAGACTTGTACACATGTTCCATTGATTACACCAAGGCCTTCGACACGTTAAAACATCAAAATCTGTGGAAAATCATGAAGGAAATAGTTTCCTTTGCATATAGTCCATCTCATTGAAACGTTATACCAAGATCAACTAGCTGCTGTCCGAGTATCTGGGCAAACATCAGATTGGTTTGCGGTACAAAAGGGAGTCCGACGGGGATGTATCCTCTCACCTTATCTGTACAACATATATGTGGAATGTATAATGAGAAATGTTCGGGAAGACGAGAATACTGAAAGTTTCGACCCATTTACGACTGGTGGGTACGAGATTCCAGAGTTACAATACGCAGATGACACAGTGATACTATCAAGAAGTGCAGATGGACTAGAGCAGCTACTTTCAGCCGTTAATGGACATAGT